>OX579633.1:21805144-21941954 GCA_951230915.1 Antitrichia curtipendula | reverse complement strand
ATTCCGAAGGTTTACAACGTAATCCGGCATTTCGGCAAATTGCGATGCAAAAGCCTCCCAGATTAAACAAGCCACTTCTTCAGAGTGTTCTACAACGGAACGAGGTCACCTACATTCTTAGACACTTCAAAGTGGATTGGTATTGATAATTTAAGTGTAAAATTAGTTTTATAAGAAATATATTTAATATATTTTTGGAATTTTTCAATTATACATTTTATCAAATATGGAAGTCAATTTTTTGGTCAACAAGTAGTAGGATTAGGGCCTAAGACAACCAAAGATGTAATTGAGATCACCAATTCTCACAATGCAACTATGATGAATACCTTGGAAATGAGCATGATGTATTACATTAGAATTAACTCCATAATCACTTAGCACTTTCACATCCCAATTCAAGATGGTGAACATACACATTCTAGGGACTTCTGTAAGTACATAACTCTCATTCATCCAAACCAATGCTTGACTTCGAAAATTCCAAAGTCATTTGTGTTGTGTGAGCTGTCACCTAACCATGTGAGCTATCATCCTAAACCACGACTGATCGGAAATAAAGCAACCTAAATAGGTGCTTGTTCGGAAAAGAGGTCAGCTACCTTCCTAAACAATTCAAATGAAGGGGTTTATACGCCAGGTCCTGGAAATGACAGCTCGGCTTCATGTGTAATTTCAAATGAAGGTGTTTACATGCTAAATCCTTGAAAAGACAGTTCCGCTTCATGTGTAATTGACAAGGCTTTACAGCAAGCTCCCCATAAAGAAAAGGTTGAAAAAGATAACAATGAGAGCACACAAAAAGGTGGAACGACAAAATGACACTTGTTCAATGACTGCAGTCATCATTCATACTTGTGCAATGACTTCTTACCAAGACCGGCTTCACCATTTCAGGCTCATTTTAGACGTCTTCATGTTTAGGAAGGGGTCGAGAAGGGGTGCTCAGATCTTACCAGTGACCAGAAAGTTTGAAGCATCTTGAGGAACAAAGCAACCGACCTCAGAATTAGGAGCACAGGACGGGATAGGCAAGGGACAACGAGTGAAATATTCTCGGTCACCTCCAAAGGGTCGCGCTTCCAGAGGAACTTCTCGACATGCGCTGCTCCAGTGAAGTGGACTCACCATTGGGAGGAATCGAAGCGGGGCTACACGTCTACACAAACACAAACGAGGGGGGAAATTCACACTGCAGCACATGCATACAAAGGAAGAGCATATTGTCCTTGGTCACTTCAAGTGCCTCTATCAATATGCTTCCATCCTTCAAGAACGGCCAGAGCAAGACTCAAAATAAATAAATAAAAGTCCCGCATTCAGCATGGTCATCCTCACAGGCGAAAGTGCAACACATAGAGTCGATGCACGTGGCAAGTATTTCACATAGGTGAACCAAGGCTTACAATAGAGCTCCTGTTTGCCCAAAAAACTAACCTACAGAACCTACACATAGCTTAGCAAAGTGTAAACGGGATAGAGTGCAAACGACTCCACAGTAGCACTACTTGGAGCAAACCCCTTGAGGCACAATCTGGCGTGATGATTCACGCACAAGGAAGGGCTCAAATCAATAAATTGGTTAATGTCTACGGACTACATGCACAGCTGCCGTCCAAATCATACAAAACTCGTCACCCTGGAAAGGAGAACAAACTGCACCTTGGATTCTCAGTAGCCGGAGTGCTTCACGAATTCTGCACGGAAACTACTGGTGCCAAAGGATCGGTCCTCTGGAGATGGTGTAGATACAACAAGGCAAAGCGGCCCAAGCTCGCTGTACGAATAGCATACAAAGTTCGTCCTCCTGCACTGGGAGAGAAGAGCTCACAAGTCGTGACTGCTACAGCATGGGAGGAAACCCAGCGTCCGGTGGTCGACCATCACACCCACAACCTGCGATGGCACTCGGATGGGGTAGCTCCTGAAGGAATTTTCATCAAGCCGGAGGAGCAGACAAATTAGTAAAGTTCGCTGTTGAACTTCGCATACGCATCCTTCAGGAGATCGAAAACCTTCTCGGCAATGTACTTCTGTTTCACATTCGCTCCTTTCTGCTGAACTTTGTCGGGATGCACGCACAGGATGGCTCTCTGGTAGGCCTTCTTCACCGAAGGACCAGACACTAGATCGGACATCGACACCACCTTCCAGTTACATTCAGGCCACAGCATCACGTGCAAGGTCGACAGCAGGGCACGCAGATTGCCTTCCTTCCCAGTAGACCAGCGACGCACATCGGCATCCAAACTGCCGGCAAACCTCTGTCTATCCTCCTGCTCGCGTTGTAACGCCTGATCCCGCATGTTCTTCTCTTTCAAGGCCTTGGCAGCTCGCTCCTCGATCAGCATTTGCTTCTCCAGGCGCAATTTCCTTCGATCGGCCGGCTCTCCGGGAATCTCCTGAAACTTCTCGGGGAGGACAGAAGAAGACTGAGAATACAGGCTGGTCCACTCGTCGACGGCCTTTCGGGCAGAAGGGGAGTTACGAGTATCTGGGGTCCCCGACAGATGATTCAGGTTCCCTCCGGAAGAAAACCTAGACAGTCCGGACGGCGAATTGACAGAGACGGATGGGCGTTGTCGTGGTTCACTGGTGGCACGGAAAGGGTCTCTGCTGCGTAGTTGCTCAGCGAGACCTTTTTCCTTCTCTCTCAGCCGGTCACGCAACTTCTCTTCCTCCCTGTCCCGTTCCCTTTCTCTCTCCCGCTCTTTCTCTTTCACACGTTCCTTCTCGCGCGCAGCAGCAGCCCTTTGACGAGCTGCTCTCTCGGCCCGCTCGTGAGCTTCCTGCACAGCCCTCTCCACGGCTGCTCTCTCAGCACGCTCCTGGGCCTCCAGAGCGGCCTTTTCTGCAGACCTTCGGAGCTTGTCACCGGACCTCTCATTATCCCTTTCTCTTGCCTCCTCTTGCCTAGCCAACCGAGACTGAAACTCCTTTTCTTGCTGCCTCAGGACTCGGTATTGGATGTCCTTCTCTTCCCTCCTGCTGGCCGACTCCACAGAATGACGCTCCCGAGGGTCGAACACCTTCTCACGCCTACCCTCTCTGGCCCGAGAAGACTCTCGACCGCCACCGGGATCCGCGTCATTGGCCATCGACTCCCTGGACCCAAACACCTTCTCACGCCTGCCATCTCGGGGGCGAGAGGACTCGCGACTGCCGCTGGTATCTGTGTCATTGAAAATCGAATCCCTAGGGTCGAACACCTTCTCACGCCTGCCCACTCTCGGCAGAGAAGACTCTCGAACGCCGCTGGGCTGGGAGTCATTGAAAATAGAATCCCTCAAACCTTCTTGTCGAAGCCTTTCTTTCTCCTTGAGTCGCTCTTCCTCCCTCTTAGCCCGCCGCCGATCCCTCTCGATTTGCTCACGCATCCTCCTCCTTTCCTCTCGGGATGGCTTGTTCTCCTCCGGACCCAGATCAACAACGGTCACTTCCGGCAAAACATAACCGGTCTTCTGGCTCTCAGACTGCTTGTGGACAAACCCATTTGCTCGTTCGTTTCCAGAAACCTGGGGCTTCGCAGTAGTGTACAGTCTCTGCAGATCCGCGCGCTGCTGGACCTTCTGGCCAGAAGGATGTTTATCGGTGCTAGAAACATCCGAGTTCGGGCTAGAACGGTGCTCCTCAGCCTCAGACGCTTGAGACCTCTGGCTACGTCGATCCTTACTGCTTTCAGAAGGTTCGGACTTCTGGTTAGGACGATGCCTGGCAGTACCAGGATGCTGGCGCGCAAGCGCGGGAGGGGGAGGAGGGGGTCGAGATGGCGGGGGATAAGTAGAGGGCTGAGTCACAAGCCTGATTTGGTCAACCGTAAGCCACACATCCACCAGAGAGTCCGACTTTCTCCGCACCCTGTGCGCTCCTCCGGATGCTCCAACCGGACCCAGGTTTACCTCAAATTTAGTCAGGGGCTCACCGATATTCGATGCAGAACCGTTGGGACGGCTCACCACATCACCAGACCGGGTAGATCTGCGCGACCTGTGCACGTACGATGGCGATCCCGTAGGACTGCCCATGGAATTCAAATCAAAAGCTCTTCGCATGGGGATACTTTCAGTAGTGCTCACATCTTCAGACGACACCTGACTCCGAGCTTCGGGAGCGAAAGGACCAGGACCAGAGCTGGGAGAATCCTTCTCCTCAGTGCTGGCCGCAGCGGGGGTCTTCGGGGTTGGGGGGAACTTGTCAGATGACTTACGCAATGGCTCTCCCGGGTCGGGCTCAGAACTGGACACCTTCATCTGACTCGGACGATTCGAGGGCAAGTCCACACCAGAAGGAGCATAAGGCTCATTCAGGTCTGGAAAAGCCGTACCGTTCGATGCAGGGACTGTGAATCCAGTCGTGGAATCAGGCTTTCCAAGAGATTCGGCTTCCGAACCATCCATCGAAACAGAAGACGTCCTGGGATCGGACTCCGACTTCACCCTAGTTCCACTCAAACCGTTCGTCCCTTCTCCACCGGACAGCTCGGAGTGGGAATCCCCGGTCCCAGGACTGAACTGGCCCGCTGATCTGGCCGTTCGAGAACGGCCGAACCCTCTCATGAAACTGCCTTTCACTGGACTACCAGACTCGGCTGATTTCCGGGTTCGGGAATTGGGACCATCATACGAACTGGGAATCGATCCTGTCTGACTGCCCGGTTGAGGTTCCCTGCTAAGCGAGTCCAGAAACTCGTCCTCTGCTGATCGCCTCGAATCTCCAGATCGGGAAGATCTGCTTCCAACCCACTCTTTCGGAACCTCTGCGTCGAAATTGGTTTCATGAGTAAAACAGACAATTATGTCTCCAAAATCAAGAACACGGCCCCGTTTCGACACGTCCATATGAACATCAAAAACCAAGGCACTGGAGACATAAGCAGCATATAAGCTGGTGCTGACATCCGTGATGGTGGAGATTTCGGACGTCCGCTCGTAATCCATCCCCTTTCGAATCAAGAATCACACGAACAACAGCAACAAGTCATACGCATACCTTGCTCATTCAGACTCGGAGTGGACGCTTCCGCTGGCCTTGATCGAGTCTGAGAGAAAACGGCAGGGACATCCTCCTTATATGGGCTGTCGGAAGATGCAGCTGTTGATTTTCCGACGCTTCCTTCCGTAAATTCAGCGAAGCTCGAGCTGGAAGCAGAACCTGACCTTGCACCCATGTACATCTCGCCAAAGCCTCCCACGCTGGAGCTTCTGAAAATCAGCGCACACTCTCAGTACATACAGCTACTAACCAAAAACATTTCAACGCAAGCTGTCTTCAATGCTCATTTCATAGCGGCAGAATAGACGGGAAATAGGGACGACGAAACTCCATCCAGGCCTAAGCGCGCAACGCAAACACAGAGACCGAACACTACTGACGTAATCAAATTCAACTCGTCCATATCACGACTCCACAGAGAGGCCAAATACAACTGCTCCAACAAACCCAAGAAGACCAAGGCAACTCGGAATAGCAGGGGAATTTAGGGCATGGGTCACATACACGGAGCCAGATCATAACACACAATGGACTTGGACGGGTACAGCAGAAACCCGGAATGACCAGTCAATATCTCGTGATGTATGCTTACTTTGTGGAGACACGAAAACCTTGATCAGGTGCGTTCCCAGATGGATCTGGTTGGCGTGCAGACTTGCTCAACCCATTATGACCAGCTCCGATGCTGTCTCCTGACGCCACCATCGCCGCAGCGACAGCGGCAGACTGGTTGAGGCGACCAAGTCCACTTCCCACGCTTTTGCCTCTATCCAATGCCCTCGCAGACATCCTCTCGTCTGATCGGGGCCCATAGGATGACGACTTCCCGACAGCCTTCAATCCATAGTTTCGCTGTAAAATATTCGCGAATTGGTCCTCCATTTCAAATTGCGGCACTATCCACAAGCACTATTTCCAAGATAATATTGCAACTAAACTGCTACAGACACCCATTGATGATGAAGACCCGCACATAGTCTCAACCGAGGCGCAGCATCTGCACCAACAAGTCAAGCCATAAGAACTCTTTCGAAGATTTTGTCGCCTGCCATTCGATGGCGGCAAGTAGTGCAGGTTTTCGCAGCTAGCGCAATTTGAATCACCGGCCAATTGAGTTCGAACAAATCACAAAATTTAATGAGGCTTGATCGCAGCTCTCACAGGTCTCCACGCTACAGATACTGACCAGGAGTACCCCCTGAGCTGGCCCTGTCACGAGTGCGATTCGCAACTTGGGAAAACTATTTTAGGATTTAGTTTAGGTGTCGGAGAATGTCGTTCCTTTGCAACCTGTCGTTGCTAAGGCAGTTTGAATCACGACATTGCTAATGTGAAGTCGACTTACGTAATCGCAAAACTCTAAAGCGTCCTGAATGTGACTTGATCGCAGCTCTCCATACTACTGACGCCGACGACCCTAACTGACTGGGCTGGCCTGCACTCATTACCACCAGTTGTAATGCCGGAGGTACTTCGGTTTTTGAGCAGTTTGAGGATCTAAACTTTATATCTACAGCGCCACTAACGGTCATCTCGGTCCAAAAAAGCGCATTCGGAGATCTGCATTCCCATGGGACATAGAAATCAGACGATCTGTCCAAGGGATCTTCACCATACAACATCCACTCAAACAAAGGCGTCCACACACCTGTGAACCCTGAATGCTCCATCCTTACCCAGGATGGACGGCAGCCTTGACCGCGCACCACAAACCACCACTCCCGTCATCATCTTCGTCCACTAACGCGACTCCTCCACGAATCTCCACCATCACAGCACTGCATTACAACGCCAAGACCTCCCCTCCTGCGACGCTTCGACGGAGTAGCGACAGCAACAACCGCCCCCGGGTGTCAGATCCATCACCACAACTGTAGTCTCGTACTTTCCTACCAGAAACCCTCGACCCGCGCAAATCGGAACTAGCATCCGAAACCCTTGGCTAAAAATAACGAGCGTTCGTGACAATGCACGCGAAAGAGCGTCGCACATTCAACGCAGTCAGCTCGGTATTGGGCAATGGCCTGCTTTGGCAGAGGACTTTCAACCTTCACCGTGATTCCTGCTCTCCAGGCTCCGAGCGATTCCCACTCGCGCTTGATCCCCTTCACGGGAAAGCTGCATATTGCTGGGCTTGAACACCCATCGGCCACCATCGCTGCTGCTCTTTCTGCTTGCTATGCTCTGCCCGCAACGGTTTTAGGGTTTGGCCTCCAATCCCGCCCTCTGTTTCTCCGGGTCCCCCGACTCCCTCTCGCTTTCCAAATGCATGAGCTCTTACACCTTCAAAGTCGGTCCATCATCCCAAAATTTTAGGAGTTGGCCTTTGAATTTGTCATTTACATATTACTCCAACCATTCTATGCCACTTGAATTAGACATGGAATTGAAATGATATTTATATAATATATTATTTGGATGCTTCTTTTAAATGGGAAAATTCTTTCATTATTATCCCTAAATGTCCAAGGCTTTTTTAGAGCTTCTTATTTATTTACATCAAAATTTTGATAACTTTTAGCATGTTATTTGGAATTGTAACCAAAAAAATTTAATGTAGACATGTTAGAGATCACGTAGGAAGAAAAAATATTTTAAAAATATTTAAAAAAAAAAAAAAAATATATATATATATATATATAGTACTTATAGATTGAAAGATTATAATATTTGATGGTAAGGGTGTTCAAATTGTGAAAGTGATTTGAAGTCTTTCAATCCACTTTTCACATGTCAAATCTAAAAATATTGGTCACCTAAAAATCATGAGGTTAATGGTCATAACATGCATAACTTCAATCAATTTACAACATCTCAAATTTTATTTTAGTATTTTTTTTCAATGAATTTTTAATGTGATTTTTTCTCCAAAATCTAGCGTATTTGAGGCTTGTTTTTAGGAGCCCTCAACACAAAAACATCAAGATTTGCAATGAACACCTTTGACAAAATCTTGAATAGAAAAATCATAATTATTTTTTTTCAAATTGGATTTTTGATGATAAAATTAGACTTCAAAAATAAAATTTTAAAAATATAAATTACTAAAAGTAGGAAATTATGAAGGTTTTATTTAAATTCAAAGTATTGTCAACACTAGAATTTGGTGTCTTGGGCATTTTAGAGGTCAAGTTTGAACAATATAAAAATTGATTGCTTAATTATGTCATACGGGATTTGTTTTACAAAATTAATCCTTACACAATGTATCCAATCAAAGTGGCTTCATTTTGGAAGAATCTTGAGGATAACATCTCGTTCATGAACAATCTAGCTTTACTATATCATTTACATTGTCTCTAAGATATGCATGTATTAAGCTAAATTTTGTATTTTGAATCACAATTTGAATGCATGATTCTTGGATAAAACACTTTGTTATAATTTTTGTAGAATACATAATTTGTCTTATTAGTGAGGGGAAGAATTAACAGCATCTAGAAAATTAGTATCCCCACAAAATTACATTTTGTTAAAATTGGTACAATATAATAGTATTTCAACTTGCACTAGTTTCAAATAGTATAACGTTGATAAATTAGTGTCATATACACTACTACAACAACTATCAGCTATCAAGGTCGGCATTAATTATTATTTTTTAAGTTGGATATTTTGGAAATTATTCTGGATAAGAGTTGGAAAACAAATAAATTACCGTTGGAGATGCTTGAATACTGGAAAATAAGTGCGGGAATAGGTGAAATGGTAAAAAGTCACCTAATGTCAAAAATTGATAAATTGATTTTTATTAAAGTAACACATACATGATATTTTTGTTTGGTGATATGAAGGGCTAACTTCACTAATATGTTGTGAGTAGGAGGGGTGAAGAAGTCCTTTTTGCAATGTTTTTCATCAATCTTCAAAGGTTACAAGATATTTAAAGCAAGGCGGGAGCTCAAAGTAAAAACAAAATAATTGTGTTTAGACTTCATTTAAGCATTGGAGTTTCTAACACAAAGTTATAGAGGTCTAAAGTTTTGTTGAGAAAACAATTATTGCTTTATTTAGACTTGAATATGGGTACTTGAGCTCTTACATGTCTTAATTTACATATCCCACATGAATTGTTGTACCTCCTACCTCCCTATTTCTATAATGCAATTATTTTCTCCCCACAAATTAAAGTATATGGCTTGTATAGATATGTAGGATATTGATGGACATAATGACCACATACAAAGGGATTGAATCTTCTTTAAATTAAACATTATTTTATTTATTGATTATATATGAATGTACCCGCCAAACCATTTTTTGCTACTTTAATTAATCATTTGGTATGAAATGCCTACTTTGATAGCCAAATTGTTTAGAGGAACCCACAAGCTCATCATTGTTTAAATATTTGTCCCAATCTACAATGACCATATACAACAGATTATCAAATTAATGCTAGGACTTCCCTACTAGAAAGTCCTAAAATTTTATTTAAAGGTTAATCATATCCCACTTCAATTTTTTCCAGTCAATTAAATGTATACTTTTAATATATATTTTTGGAATACATGGCTTGGTTTCACATGAGCAAGTTTTAAAAATTCAAAAAAACGAATATTGTAGAATAAGACATGAATTTCCCAAATACAAATGACACTAACATTTAGAAAATCTTAAAATTCTTTGTTATTATTCTAATAACGTCTTGAAAATTTGAAAGCCTCAAAATTTTTGAACAATACAAAGAATACTTTAACTTTGAAAAAGCATAAATATCTTTGAACAAAATACAATTTATTCTCTAGAAGAAATTTTATTACACATAAAAACTTTATTTTTCAAATTTTATTATAAATATTCCTTATTTTTGTCACAAATATGCACTTTTGATTTTTTCAAGTTATCCTCTATTTTCTCTCAACCTTGTGATTCTTCCACCATTTGATTCACTATAAGAAAGTTAACATAACAGTCTCAAAATATTTAGATGGATGAAAAAACAAAGTTTATATGTACTTGAAACATGTTTGCATTCACATGTTTGAAATTTGAACATATAGACCTTTCTTTGGTTAAAAGTGAGGGTTTAACAATGCTTGAATTCTATTTTGTCCCACTCATTTGCAAATGCTTTAGTGTCACACACATGTGGCATCATGCACTTGGTTGGGGCTAGCCTTAAAGCCTTCTTACATGTATCAATGTGGATGCATTCACCAATATCATAATATAATTATAAAGCACTTTTATGTTTTTTATATAGTGTAGAATACAATGATATGGATGGAATCCATTTTCTTAACTTACTTCTATACTCATCAAAAATTGGTAGAAGTGTTTTGGTCTTTTAGTACTAATCTATCCATTAGGCTTCACATATATGTCCACCCTTAACCCTTGAAGGATCAAATACCGTTTTTTGACAACATAGCGATTTTGGGCAGCTCACTACAACTGGAATTTTTTTTTCTTTGAAATTTTCACAAAAGATGTGCTTGAGGAATAGCTTTAAGGCCCAACAATTTCTTAACTTGTGACTACATGGTTAAAAAGTTATTGCAAGAGATGTCATTTTCACTAGTCACCAGGCAACCCAGGCAGCTGAAAAAACTTCTTTAAAAATCACTTTTAAAAAAAATAAAACTTTGAAATTGGTTTTTTAGATTTATATATACATGGGAAGCTTTTAATCATTCCATTTTGATTAATGAGATGAAAGTTATGAGGAGTTTTAGTTTGGGGTAGTTATGGAATCTCCACTCTAAAATAAACTTTGAAGTCCTTTATTTAACTCCATTTTCAATAGTTTTGAAAAACAAACAAACATTGGGTGTAGATTGTTTATTACAACATTACAACTGTTGGCATTGGCATTTTTCATTTCCATATTTCAATTATTAACAATTTAGTGTTTTGAACATTTTCTACCTCTTTTTGTTTGCTATTTTTTTCCTATATGTTTTACAATTCCAAATGATTTGAAATTTTTTGAGTATGTAGCCAAATATTGCCTTGAAGAATGAAACCAAGGAGTAACCACCATTTTGGACATTTTTTCATACCAATGTGACCTTGTGAAGTGCAGCTGTCCGGATTTTTGCAGGGACAAAAAAAGGATTTATGTCACTTCAAAAAGCTATTATCTTGCAATCCACATAGTGTAAATTTCTGAAATTTTTGCCACAACTTCTGAAACTAATTTGATACAAGATCCTACGGTTACATTTTTTCAAAAATGTTTTTTTACTAAAAATTGGTACTTGTATTAGAAATAGTTTTGGAGTGGTTTTGGTGAAAACATAGTCTTTGAACTTTAGGGGTTAAGGTGGGAGCACCCATAACTGTCCATTTAAGCCATGAGGAGCAAACCATGAAGCCGGCGTAGAAAACAAATGGTCATAAGGGAAGGCAAATGGGAGAATGTAAGATAAAAAAACTAAAAAACTCTTGAATTCTAAAAAATGCCTTCGGAATCTTGGTCAAAGTGCAAAAAGGAAAAGCACCCAACACCAATGCTTAGTGGCTTCCATTTTCAAACACAAATCACGTAGAATCCAAGGACCACAAAACCACCTGATGAGTGGAGTTTGGACACTTGATGGGCGGATTTGGGGACAATCAAAGGGAATGGGCTTTGGAATGTGGATGGAAATAGATACTCCTACCTTTAAGCATCTCCACTTGGTTGGTTTAGTCTTACTATAGGCTTTTTACATGTATTGGTTGGCGGGTGGATGCGCTCACCGATACTAGAATATAAGAAAGCACTTTTATATTTCTTCTACAATGTGGAATGTATTAATATTGGCAAAATTCAATCTCCTACTTCCACGCTCACCAAAGATTGGTAGAACTATTATGATCTTTCAGTACTTTTTCTGCCTACAAGACTTCACATGTAAGCCCCACCCTTAGAGTATCTCCACTTGGTAGGTTTAGTCTTACTAAGGACTTTTTTACGTGTATTGGTTGGCGGGTGGATGCGCTCACCGATACCAAAATATAAGAAAGCACTTTTATGTTTCTTCTACAATGTGGAATGCACTAATATTGGTAGAACTCATTCTCCTACTTCCACGCTCACCGAAGATTGGTAGAACTATTCTGATCTTTTAGTACTTTTTCTGCCTACAAGACTTCACATGTAAGCCCCACCCTTAGAGCATCTCCACTTGGTTGGTTTAGTCTTAGGTTTTTTTTACATGTGTTGGTTGGCGGGTGGATGCACTCACCAATACTAGATTATAAGAAAGCACTTTTATATTTCTTCTACAATGTGGAATGCACTAATATTGGCAAAACTTGATCTCCTACTTCCACGCTCACCAAAGATCGATAAAACTATTCTGGTCTTTTAGTACTTTTTCTGCCCACAAGGCTTCACATGTAAGCCCCACCCTTAGAGCATCTCCACTTGGTTGGTTTAGCCGTTAGGCTGCATAGCCGATGATGATGATGGGGAGCAAGCCCACTCATCGGTGCCGGCAGGCCGGTGGTGTTGGGCGACCAAAAAGCTTCGATAAAGCTCATGCCAACACGAGCTTCAATTGCTTGTAGTCTGAGACCACCTCTCCAGGCGTGACACGTGGCGAGTGGTGGGTAACGACTGGGCTGATGGTCCGAGGCGGATCAACGGCCCAGCTGCGCTTGCAACCGAGGCCCTCTCAGATGCGCAGACCGGCACCCTGCGTTCTGCCGGGCTGGAGCGCCAGCAGTGTTGTTGTTTTTCATTTTGGAAAAGGAGACCGACAGTTGTTCTTCAATTGTGCCCCCTGTGCCGTTGCCACAGCTAAAATAGAAGTGAAAGGAACTTTCACCTTTTTAACCAAAATTTTAAAAAAAAATCATAAGTTTCACATTGTAGGTTCAAATGTCACAAAACAAAGGCCATGCACCCTTCCTCACAAAGAGTCGTTTTCAATGGTACCAAGAACACACCCGTGGGACATATGGTCCAAGAGTCTCATTGTAACAAACAAAACAAAACAAACATCTTCACTTAACCCTTTGCAAACATGTAGTATATTATGAATACGGTGGTATTTGAGCACAAAAACATTGACCAAATGTTGTTCAATATAAAGTAAATTAATGATCTTGATAGTATGTAAATAACAATGTATCACAATTCATATAAGGTAGGAGGCTCTAAAAGCGACCATTTAAGGGTTGGTTTGCCTTTTTCATAGGTTGACGTAGACAAAAATATTTTTAGATCATTTTTCAGAGAAGGGAGAATAGATGTGGAACCTAAAACAAGTGGTTTTGTATTTTTTCAAGCATTTTTGAATTACTTTAAAAAATCAAAGATTTGGGGCATAGGCACCTAGTTGTAACCATAGGTGTTCCAAAATTTGTCCACTTGCAACTTTTAAAGAGATGTGCAAAAATCAGAAGACAATGATTGGCTCTTGCAATGAAAAAATAAATTTTTCTCAATTCATTCAATTGCTAAAGTGGTCCATTTAAGGATCACCTCATGTCCATTCTTTAGCTAGCTAATAATAGGGGCAATTTGAAGGAGAGGGGCACTTTCATAACCTCCTACCTTAGTAAACCATAATTGAAGAGTTATAAGGCTAAATACATGTCGTATAGAAGGACCCCAAGGGCCTTTCAAGAGTTAAAGTATGCATGTGATACTTGGGCAATACTTGGTGATATCTATATGAAAACTAGGCGATACCTAGGTAAAATTTGGCTACTGGTCTAAAAATGCAATGGTAATCTAGCTATTATGCCCTCCAAAAATGAAGATTTCCTATACATAAAATAGACAACACCATTTGGCTATACCCAATCGTAGTGAAAAATTGTACATAAAAAAACTATTGAGTGCCAGAGAGATGGATGGTCGAGTCTATAGTAGTGCAACAAGCCTCTTATGGAGGCTCTTGTTTTACCCTCGAGGAAAATGTATTTGCAAAGGGAACCTATTTATTTGCTACGCAATTTTTTGTTTGCAAATCTTGAGTTCATACTTGCAATCAGAGGCCCAAAATTAGCTAGGAGAGGTGTAGAAAAATACAACATGCATGGCATAAAATAGAGGGCATTTTTTTACATTCACCCTTGGGTTGGACCTCTGCAAGAGGCTTGTTGCACTAGTATAGACTTGACCGAGATTGATGCTGTGAGTGGAGATGCTCTTGCCACTGTTGAACGGCGCATCCATCTCCTCAGCCTAACTTAATTTAGCTTTTGGAAGCGTATAGCAATTTGACCTTGGTTTGACTTGAAGCAATTTAAAGTATTGGGAATTCAAATGCATGAAACTGTTGAAATTGTTTTAAAATTCTCTTTGAAACCATGGTAATAATTTATTAACTTTGAATAAACGGGAGAAAAAACTATAATAAGGTAGGAGGTTCTTAAAGCTTACACTCATGCTCTAAAATCATACACTTCTTCAAACGTACACTAATTGTAGATGTTGCTTTTTATAGCCTTGAGCAATGTGCAAACAATGTACTTTTTAGGAGGTGGGCGATTTTAGAGCCTTGTGCCATTTCAACTTCAAAATTTCATAATTAATTCCACAAAGCTCCAAAAAATATGAAACAACTTGGATTAAGTGCCAATTTCATTTGTATTTCAAGGAAAATTTACTGAAAAATATTTCAAGAAGCTTCACTTTCCCCAACATTCAGTTTTAGCTCTTAAATGGGCAATTTATGGACCTCCTATCTTTAATACACCCATTCTATCCCCCATAATTTGAATGCTTGGGAAGAAAGTCATATTAAAGGTCAAATAGTATGAATCTGAGACAAGAGTATTACAAATAAATGTGCAAGACCTTTTAGAATGATGGTTTGGTGAGAAGAAGAATATCGATATAGTCTTCAATACATGTGGGATTATTGATGACAAAGGAACCGAATTAGAGAAAATAACCCTACCAAATTAAAGAATGAGTGATAGATAATGGGTGTGCCAATGCTATTCAATGCTCACAAAGAACACATCTTTCACACTTCTTTTCATATATTTCTACAGAGACTAGTAAGCATGCCCGCACATAATTGTTGCATAATAATATTTTTCAAATCTAATTGCAATTGTTTCAATTCAATCTTTATCAAATAAATCAATAAACTCCATTTCCTTACTTCCTCCCAATTCTTCTGACTTCCATTATCCCATAAATGATGCCAAGGACAATTTCCGACCAATGAATGACAAAGAATCTTAGCACGCAAGACAAAAGCGCAACTATCCATCTTCCAAATTTTGTTTAAAAAGGGAAGGTCTTCTACAATAGTTAACCCTTTAGGGCCGAGCATGCCAAATTTGGTCGTTTTAAACTGAATTTTGGAAATTGGAACACTTTCCTAGCCTCAGTTGCCTATGAGGTGTGAACAAGATGTGAGGGCAGGGAAATTCCACTTCCAATGAGCCATTGGCCATTATATTTGGAGCAATAATGATTTGTCTATGGCAATTTGAAGTTGGGATTTCTAGAGTTTCAAAATGCAATGTGGAACATGTTTTTCTATCAAATTTATTTGTGTATAACTAAAGAGAGCATGCCAACTTCATCATAATGTTCATTATAATTTTTTCTATTTTCTACCAAAATTTCATGGTAAAGTGAGCTTTTTTGTAATTACTATAATTTTTCAAAGATAGAAACTCTAAAAAATCTTATAAATTTCATTTTTTTTCCAAAAAATATTAAAAAATCAGATTAGATAGAAGATATAAATGGTTATTTGTGGAAAAATAATAATTTAAATTAAACTATAAAATTTTAATATGCAAATTTGATTCCAAAAAAATTCAAGAGGTTGCTTGGGGCTCCTTAGGCCCTAAAGGGTTAATCTTTCAATAAGTACTTAAAAATTTTTCTAAGCCAACAATTCACACGGTTCCAAAACAGATGATTTTCACGGTGGCTAGCTCATCGTTTAAGGATTAATCCCTCACCACCCAAGGGGACCAAAAGTGTCCTTACATGGTCTAGCAATCAACTTCAAAATACTGTAACTTTTGCATCAAATGTCAGAATTCAATCAAACTTGTTGGAAAAGTTGAGCATGCTAGTCTATTTTTTGCAGTAAGATTTTCAGTTCTATCCAAGATGTACAAAGTTTTTGAGAGCCATTTGAAGTTTGCAGGTTCACTTTGAGTTCACCACATTGCATTGAGATGGCTGCAACTTTAGGGGCTTGTATTTTTTTCATCAAATGTTAGTTTTCAACAGAAAAATTTGGGTTTTTTTCCCATAAAGTCTAATTATTGTGGTAAAATTTTCATGGCAATCCAAGTTGTTTTGAATGTTTGGGAGCAATTCAAAGTTTAAAATTCAGACATTTTTGCATTACAGTGAACTTCGGCAAGTGGCTTATAACTTCTTCAGAAAGTTTTTGTTTTCAACAATTTTTGTTGGAAAAGTTTTGCATACTAGTCTAGTTCTTGTGGTAAAAATTTCATATCAATCCAAGAAGTTATGATTGATTGAGAAGCATTTTAGTAGAGGTAGGTTCAACCATAGATGTGTTTTTTTGCTACTTTTCTCACTCTTTTTTTGACATTTCAAAACAATTTTGCAAATGCAATGAGTCAATTGAATGATTTTTTTCCCCCACCAAAGTATTTGTCTTTTGGTTTTGTATCACTCTGTAGTTTAAAGTTTTTTTCATTTGAGTAGGTTTAGAAATCAAATTTCACCTCCAAATGTGCTTTTCGGAAAGTTTCAGCATCTTTTTTCAACACTAAAACATTATAATCTTTCAATCTATACGGTCAAATGACCCTAAATTTGATTTACACCATCTACAACACGCACACTACAAGATTGTACGGTTAAGATTTTCATACCTTACTCACATTTACACTTATAACACTTGGAAAAGCAAAGTTGTTGTTTGACATGGTTAGGCCTTGGGCGGTGAGGGGTTAAGAGGATTTCTTTTTTTTTGTTACCACAGACAGAAAGCATTGTTTTGGTTCTATGGAATGGGTTGAGCGTACCGTAGTGGGATACTACTGTAACTTAACTAAGCTTTATAAAGGAGTTTGTGTCTTGACCAAGTTCGGTCCTCACTTGCTGAACTCATGTTGACTGAGGAGTGAGGACCATTGCCTTAGCTGGATAAAGCAAGGTGATCATTGTCCTGTACTGTACAATACAGGGGACACCGTGGGTTCAGTTCTGGAAAGAGCTTCCATTAATTCCCGGCGTTCGATGAGTCATGAATGGGGAATTGGGACCCCCAAAACCGCCCCTTTCTGCTGCTGTGCTTAGGTACTATTATTAGACGGATCAAATTTCCATGTTATTTTGTTGGCCAGGGAAAGGAGGTTCCAACGCACCAAAGAACGCAGCATTTGGATACCGTATGCAAAAGTTAGGAAGGGTCAAAGTATTTTTGGGGTAGATGTTCTGAAATCATTTCTTCAGCATATGTACATATGGATTCTGGGGTGCGATTTTGGGTGTATCCACCTTATACATTGACTCTGCTTGATGATTGACTTAACCCCTGAAGTCCCAAAGTTCCTACGGGGGACTCTTGGGATTTGGGGTAGGCTCATGTGATCTCAAATATTCACTTAATTTTTTTGAATTTTTTTTAGAAGATAAGAAATCAAATTAGCTTTCTGGGAATATCATTTTTATTTCAATTGGTGCTTGGGAACAAAAGTTATGCCACCATGAGTCCAAAATGGGGTAGCCCCAAAAAATTCATAGAAAGTTGAATTTTTTTAATTTTCAATTTTTTTTCTTAAAGATTATATATTTTTTTCTATTTTTGAAACTTTGATTCATTCTATTTGGACAAGTGACAAGAAAGTTCTAGACAATCTTATTTTGGGGCCAATCTAAGCATCTTCTTAAAAATATCTTACAGAATCCATTTTTTAATGCAATTTTTACAATTAAAATAAATAAATTGTTAAGCAAGGTTAAGTTTGCTTGCTAGGACTATCTCATCGCTGGAATTTTGCGTTTCAATTCCACCATAGAGCTATTAACGGTTTAGTTATCCCTTCAATCTTGAACTTACTTCTACTTAACAATTTTTTAATGAGTGAAAATTAAATATTTTTTTATTGAGTATTTTTTTATAGACTTTCAACTCAATTCTCCAATATAAAAACTTAGAAAATCAAAATCAATTGAGCAAAAAAATTAAATTAAGAAGATTCAAAGCCAAAAATGTAGTTGATCAAGGTATAATTTTTTTTCCTTCAGTTTAAATGCAAATATCTTTCAATTTATGCAGTCAAAGTTTCTAAAAAAATTTCCACACATTTTAATACTAGTGTAGTACAAGATCCAACAATTAGATATGTAAGAAAAAGAAATTTTAAATTTTTTGGTCTTTGCAATAGAAATGGCAGTTTTTAGTGGTTTTTGATGGAAAAAAGGCCTTGGGACTTTAAAAAACAACTTCTCTGAAAGTGACCGCTACTAGAGAAGTACATCTTTCTTTCTTCAATGTACAAATAGTATACATTTCAGGAGGTGGTTAATTTTAAATGTGTCTCAAGTTCAAAAATTATTAACTAATTCCACGAAGCTCAAAAAGAATATGAAGCGACTTGGGTTAGATGCCAATGTCATTTTTCTTCCTACAAAAATATACCTAAATTTTTTTCAAAGAGTCTAGCTTCTCCTCAAATGCAATCAGCTTTTAAGGTCACTTTAAGAGCAGACTACGTTACCACGCTTAAAACTTCAAATGGTTTCTGGTGGTGTATATGTTAGGTCAGAAGGAAGTGCTTGGAATGATTCAAGGACACTATTTAATTTAATTAGTGTGCACACAAATTAGTGTGTATACAAAGTGTATTTGTATTTGTGTGCAACTATGCTACCTTGTCTAGAGACATCTTTTTTCCTAAATTGACTCCACTTACGGGATTGTATACACTTATATCTTGTAAGGACATTGTAGATGAGAGTGGTCTGACGAATGACAAAAAACTCTTTTATGTAAGGTAGAAGTATACATGTTCATCTTTTGAATTTTGTACAAAAAGAGGAGGTCTTGCATAGTAAGGTAAACTACTCCATTTCTAGATCAAATGGGAGCATTCCAAGCCCATTGTAGGCTAAAATATGGTAGCGGTGTACATTTCGAAACTTGAATATACATGAGTATCATATTTTAGCCCACAATGAACTTGTTCCCATTTGATTTGGAATGGAGTAGTTTACCTTAGTTTGACCTACAATGAAATGTTTTTGGGTTTCTTTTAAGTAGATGATTGTCATTGTATCCAAAAAGATGATTTCCTCAGTGACCACATATATTGTCATTTTGGGTGAGCTTTGAGAATTCTTTTGGATATTTTTTCTTTTCAATTTTTTGTTACCATCTTTGGATTGCATCACATGACATGTTCTATTAAATAATATTGTGATGTTGGCTATGATTACCTCTTTGATTGGTTCTTCAAAAGAGTAAGAGAATTTGACAACAAAGGTAGGAGGTCTATAAGCAATTCAGGCTCTAAATGCCTCTTCTATCTAGGAATGAGTGATGTTCCTTGAAATATCTATTACTATCATTGATGAGGTAGATAGGCTTAAAAAGACAGTTTATAGACCTCCTACTTTATGTTTCACATAGTTTGCAAAACTAGGGAGCATAGCTTATATAGATTTGATTTCAAGATGTCATCATTTCTCTGCATTGTACAAATGATAATACATGACAACATGAATTGTAAAGTTTTATGGTAGTTTAGCATTGTAGAAACTAGATTCCAGCACGAAGATGGCTACATTGCTTCTATAGAATGTTGGAGAAGGCATTACCATTTGAAATTATGATTTTAAAATAAATAAAAAATTATTATGAATTTTTGAAGTGTGCTACTCCAGTTGCTCAAAAGGCACAAGATACTCCCATAATGTGCATCCATAATGATCATGTTACTCAACTAAAAGTGATCACATTTTTTTCCAAAAACTCAACGGCCTTAAATTGATCACTTTATATGATGGCTTTATATACAAATGGTAGAAGACCCTTTGTGCATTTACTGAGGCACTTTGTCAATGAGTTGAAGTAGGCAAATTCTATTTGAAACTCAATGCTTGTAGACACCATTTTTTTAATTTTCAAGACTAAATCTCTTAGACTCATGTATTTGGATAGCTCAAGGGATGATAGTGAATTTTGAATGTAGCTACAATTTTCTTTATAGTACCAACAATTGGTATTGGCCTCCATATCTAAGTTGTAAAAAAAACGTAAGAGTTTGCAAGACAATAAGACAATAAAACGGTAAATACCACTAAACCAATAATTCAACAATTACTACAATGGGATGCTACTTACACATTTGTGATTGAATTTTTAATGTCAATTTGTCATTTGGCTTTCAAGTCCCATCCACTCATTGCACTACGTTCAATACTTGTGCTTTGGCTACTATTCTCTTTAAACAACAAATGTTTTCATTATAAACTTTGAATGCTTATTGTTTATCTTTTACTTTTGTTTTTTCTATATTTTTTTGTGGTTGATGTTGTTACACTTGCAAATTAGGGTATTCAAGGATGTTTCAAGGTTGTTGTATTTATGTCAATATTAATTTTTTGTGTTGTAATTATAATTGACATCATTGAATATAAGTTAGACCATTGTATTGCATGTATATTTATAGTTTGTAGTTTTTAATGTCTATAGATTTTAATTGGACTTAGCATGAAGCTTCTAAGAATGCAATTGATAATTTTTTTAGGTTTTTCAATTTGGATATAATTGGAGTCAATTGTACAAAGATTTTTTGTTTTTTACTCACTTGCAAAATTTAATCACAACTACATCTAATCCGCTTGTTTTTTCAAATAAATCCAATATGGAAAAAGAACTCGGTTCCAACTTTATTACTTAATTAAATCATTTTGTAAATTTTGTGATCTATTTTTGGGGGGCTTAGAGAGCAAAGATGTATTATTGATTATTTGTTGTTAAAAAGGTCTTAATGTTCAAACAATCACTTGATATGATTGGTCTCATAGGTATGATCCAATACATGTCTATTTGCACATAGACATTTATTTTGGTTGGTATTTATGTTGCAAATTTTAATCTAGTGGTGCTCTAATCATTGTCCTTAAAAATATTTTTTGGAGTCAATCCTATAAGAATGGAAGAAGAATCTTGTTGGATAATTTCATATACACCCTTTCTTGATGCTTTTACAAAATATGTAATGTATTTTAATTCATAAGGATACATATGGTATAAATTGAGTTGATAATGTTTGAAAACATGACACATTGAATAAAGATGATTTTATTCTAATTAGTGTAATTTGATTTATGCTTTCAACACAAGGTAATTCATTTAAGGTTTTATATATAAATCGTGATGCAAAGGATTCTATGTGGATTGAAGGTGTTCATTACAAGAATTTGTTCTTCCAATAGAGATAGAACATATAATTAAATTAAGTGAATAACCAAAAAATTGATCATTCATTTATTTATTTGAAGGTCTTGATTAAGATGAATCTCTATAAATAAATAAAAATGTTTTAGTTGACAAACTCTAATATAATTTTTTTACGAATTTTAGGTGATGTCCAATGCAACAAACACATGTTTTTGTATCAACAAAAAAGTCTAGTGTAACATCAATGTTGACATAAAAACATGGGTTTGTTGCATTGGACATCATCTAAAATCCAATTAAAAAAATTAGGTCTTGTCACCCAAAATGCAGGTTTTTTATAGTAAATGTTGAGCACCAAATATTAAAACTACAGTAGTTGGCATTTGTTTGATTTAAGAAGAATCAAAGTTTATTTCTTTATCACTTCAAACTTCCAAAATGTATTCTATATAATTTGAAAAATATAAAAATTAAACTCTATTTTTCAACATTTCATATTATCTTTGCAAATTTTGTAAATGACTATTGGATGTCTTTGAAGATAGATGTATGACTATATTTGAATGTCTTTGCAATGAGTTTAGTTTTTTAAGTTTAATTCTAGTACAATTCTTTCATCTCTTCTAAAACATTCTAAAAATATAGATTTTTATGAATTTTGAATCAAGTTAATATAATAAGAGTTATTTTGAAGGAATGTATATGTGAGACTAGAACTATGTTATAATATTTACAAAGATAGATGAAGGTAATTGATAATTTGTATTAGGATAGTTTAGGCTCGGTTTACACCAAACCAAAAGGGCTAAAAAATTGAAAAGTCTCCCTCTCCAAGCCCTCTTGTTTCCCATTGAGAAGTTCTCTTTTGGAAGTCATGACCTTTAGATTGGTGTAAAGTGCCAAGATGACATGATTGAAATGAACAAATCAATTTATATATAGCAAGAGAAGATTTTTTAACTTGTCACCTCATTTTTGAGCAAGTTCTGTCAATTAAGACATGTGATATTCAATTCATTCACATCATTGTGATGTTCATATAGTGTGGAACTCTATTCATTGATTGCACAATAACATAAATATAAAACATAGTGATATATGTAGAATTCACAGAATCAAATACAACCAGCTACAAGCAAATCTATATGCTTGAATATGAGAAAGTTACGCCTCACCTATGTCCATGCCCACCATACAAACAAAGATGCGTTAGTGAACGTGCATGAGGTGTTTTAAGCGTGACTACATATTATTTGAATTGCATATTAAAACATACAACACACAAGCAAAAGGAAATTATAGTGGTAGATCATGCGATAAAACATGATCCATTGCAACATTGCAACAATAGCCTCCACTTTCAAGAGAATACAAAGTAGTTGCACATGCGTGCTCATTTCAATATATATGGAGTATAGAAACTAGATCAAATGCATGAAGCCAAATGCATAAGACCATTGTTTCTAGGAGGCTAAAAGCTTTGTTATATTGTGATGATGTATTGTGGTTCAAGAGAAGGCTTTTAATTTTTTAGTACCTGTATGGATAGGATTGGCAATCTTCCTCCATGCATTGGAGTAGCCAACTGTCTTGTACTATCATGACACTATTCCTTGCGGTCCTTTGTTCTTGCCTAGTTGGGGTTCAATCTACATCCTAGTGTGTACTTATACTCGTAGTATTATAGTACCCCTTATATTGAGGCACACATGCACTTGGTTAAAGTAATGGATGTTTTCATGATCATATCAACAAAATCATTTCATCTATGTTGATCATGTGTCCCATTATTTGCACGTTACCCTAGGAAACATAGATGTATCGAGGTGCGATGAGAAAGAGAGAAAATAGAACAACTTGTAAACATGACAAAAATATTTTTCTTAAATGAAAAATTATTGGTTTCTAGTGCTTTTACTGAAGATTCTCTTACTATAATCTTGGGGGATTCAAAACTTGAGGGCTTTTGCTAACATATAGGAAAAAAGCATGCTCCACATCATTGGATCTTTTGGAATACTTGTGACCTCTTATGTCATGTTCTAATCCATTTTTCAAATTTTTTTAATTTTAACCACTCAAAATTCCAGAAATTTGGCCCCTTCACCTCTTGATTTGGTGTAAACCAAACTTTAGTAAAAAAATATAAGTAGAAAAAATATAAATGAAGAAAAATACAACTATTAGCATATTTTTTTAATTCAAATATTTTTGACAGTAAATGTTTTCAAAAGTTGAGAGCCTTGAATTGTATTGTATTATTTAGTATTATAAATATGAACCCACAAAT
This sequence comes from Antitrichia curtipendula, assembly GCA_951230915.1. Lineage (NCBI taxonomy): Eukaryota > Viridiplantae > Streptophyta > Bryopsida > Hypnales > Leucodontaceae > Antitrichia > Antitrichia curtipendula. Next base: position 21,918,368 of record OX579633.1, on the reverse strand, counting down.
ATAAGATGAGATTAGCCAAACTATTCCTACCCAAAAAAACTTCATGGCTGCTTTTGTTTTTTCATGGATTCAATTGATAAAATTTCAAATTGTTACAATATTTTGTGTAAAAATATAAAATGTAATGATGTAACTAAATTTTAATGATTGGTAGAAAATACACATTAATTTTTAGATATCAAAAAGAAAAATCCTCTAAAAAGAAAACTATTTAATCCCTACAGTGCCAAGGCTTCTTTTCCAAAAAAATCCCACTCAAAACTTCCATTTCTATAGCAAAGAGCATAAAAAAAATTTATATTTTATTTGCATATTTTACTGTAGGATCTTATACTGGACCAATATAAAACTATGTAGGGGTTAATGGGACTTTAGGGATTAAATCATGTATTTTAAACAATTGTAAATACCAATTTGTATTCATAATCTAAGTTTTGAATGCCATCCTTTACTTGTTACTGCTCCTTTTCCATTATAACCTTTGTTCATTAACCAATAACAAAGGATTATTCTTCCTTCATTAATTTTTAATATTATTATTATTTTTAAACAATTGAATGGGGCTTGAAAATATAAAATACATTCAATATTGATTAGGTGTAATGTTTTAAATTTTTTATTCAATAAAAAAATCCCCTATAAAGGCATATATAATATTAAATATTAAATAATTTTATATTCTATTATAGATATTATATAGAGAGATCATTTATCATTTCAAATCAACACAAAGTTATCCAACTTACATGTTTTGAAGAAAAACTTAAGATGTTTAATATAGCATACTTTATATTTTTATTAAAAAATATATAAGAAATAAAAAAATTTGCACTTACACTTTAATATTTTTATTTATTTTTTAATTTTATGAATGATTTTTTATAAAAGTACAACATTAAAATAATGTAAATTCCAAATAATTTCAAGAATATATATATGTGTATGAGATTTGCATTTGACAGTATTTTATCAGTGATTTCATCTTCTATTTAAAAACAAATATTATGTATATTTTTAAATATTTTTAAAATAAAATAAAATATAGATCATAAAATAATATGCTTATAAAATCATTGATTGTACTTTATTTATCCAATTTTGTTTCCATTTTCAATTGACTCACATAATGACCACCATATTTGACATTAAGATTTAGTAAGAATGAATCCTTTGGATGAAATACTAATTTGTTTGAAGATGGATTTTTAGAATCTTTTTTATTATTTAGTTCACTATGACTATGAATTAAATTAAAGTCAATGTCAAAAAATGGTGCAATTTTTTGTTCATCTTGATTATTTTTTTGATAATCTATGGAATTAGATTTATTAGAATATTGTGAGAAATTACTTAACATATTTGACTTACTAAGAGAATCTAAGTTAGAATTTTTTCATTTTATATTTCTTTTATATCTACATTCTGTAGATATATTGACTTGCCATTTACATTTTTTCCACGACCTTTGTCATTTTAAACTTTAAAATTTAAATTAATTTCATGACATAATTCTTTGGATTTTTTGTATGTATTGAGATGACTTTGGAATTGCTTGTTTTCAAATTCAATATACTTGATACTATTATCAATATTATTTTTATTTTCAACATTAACGTTTAAAGAACCTAGTTTTTTACCATTTGCACAAGGACTTATTTCTACTTCATAACACAATCTTGGTTCTAATAATGCTTTGAAAGAATTAGGTTTATAATCTATATAATTAAAGCATTCTATATTTCTATCAATTTCATATTTATTTTTTATATATTTGACGTTATTAATTGATCTATTGTTTAATAAACCACTATTAGAACAAGTAAGCAAATCATAATTTGGTGTTAAAAACACATCAAATTCATAGAATAATTTACGATTAGATGATTTTTTAATTTTATTCAAACTTTTGTCTAAATTAGAATCAACTAAAGTATTTCTTACATTAATTGATTCTATAATATTTTCATTAAAATTTGCATTTTCATTGAAACCAAATTTTGGAAATTGGATATCTTTTGAAGGATCCTTATGTTCTAAAGGAGTTGGTTCAATTTTATTTTTGTTATTATTATTTATAGTGCTTGATTCTTCAATATTTTCATTGAATTTTGCAGTTTTATTGAAACCAAATTCCAGAAATTGGATATTTTTTGAAGGATTTTTATATACTAAAGAAGTTGGTTCAAATTTATTTTGATTATTATTATTTGAAGTGCTTGATTCAACAAATTTTTGAATAAGTTCATCATTGCCACTAAGTTTAGATGCAAAAATTTGAATGCTAGTATTTGTTAAACTAAATTTTTTTTTTTGCATAATAGAATGCGATATCAACAATTCATTTGACTCCACACAATCTCACCCTTTTGATATAAAAATATTTTGATAGTTTCTCCTTTAGAAAACTTACTGTAGCAACAAAAATTGAAGTTTGTTATCTCAACATCTTCATTTAAAAGAGTTGGACTATGCGTAATGTTCTCATTACATGTTAATAATGATTTATTTATTGGAGGGGTGCAAGATTTAATGTTTGGAAATATTTCTTTTAAGAAATCTATATGCATAGTATTATCATAAATACTCTCATTATCATTATAAAAAATATCCTTGAGGCTAAATCTACTTGTACAATTTTCTAGATATATAATCAAAATATTTGAATTAAAAAATAATTTTGCTCAAGCCAATCACATTTTTGTTTGATATAAATATGAACATTTCAAAAAAAACATAGACAAGTATAGACACATAAAAAATCATGCACATATATAGAAATAAAATTTGTATTTTAATCTTAATACTCTCATGAATGCATATAATCAAATTTTAGTTGTTTTATAATAATATTTATTTATATTATAATTCAAATGTTTGTTCAAATGATTTATTATAAATCTAAAAGATGTGAATCAAGATAATGAAAAATATTTTTAACAAAATGCACAATGTTGATGAAATCATTACCATAATATCTATAGAAATTATATCGTTGATCATTTGGAAGTTGTACATTTAAAACATGTGTATTATTTGAGGTTGAATTATTTCCATTGTTTCCAAAAAAATTTACTCTCATATTATTATTGTAATATTTTTCATGTGATGCACATCTAGGTGGACCTTCTGAATTTGTGCGTTTATATAAACCAATCATCTTACAATGCCGTGGCCTTTCATTGCTTGAATTATATCTACCTTTGCTTTCAAGATCACTTTCATTTTTATAATCTCTGTAATATAGAGAGTATTATCAAAATAAACTATCAATATGTATTTAAAAATGTACTACAAATTTAAAATGTTATAAATTCAATAAAAATATATTATTAAAATTCACTACCAAATTATCCTACATTAATGATCAAATTATAAATTATACTAAATGTTTTTAGATTAACATTATATAATATTATAGTACAAGTTGTATGATTTTTTTAAAGTTATAAAATACAATAATTATAATAAAATACAAACATGATTGCAACAAAAATCTATTTATTTAACTTATTTGAATAGTTGGCTAGTATTGATATCTATTTATGATCAGTATATTGGTATCAATTACTGATTAATAATACAAGATTGAGTTGTAAATTGAGTTTAAACTAAAAGGTTATATTTATATAAATCTTAACCATTGAGGACCGAGGGATAGTTTAGATTTCCAAAATTGTAAAGGTGTAATATAAAATGCAAACTAGAATACTAATTTAATGATGGCTCTCAAATAATAGTTGTAAAATATTGATCCATAGACCAAATCTTTATTGTTAAATCAACTAGTATGCTCGGGGGGTACACTGACTTAGTTCTACTACAACAAACCAAGAGCAAATAAGTGGTTTCTAATAAACTAAAATTTCAACCTAAATTTTTTAGCATTGTTTAATAATGACCATAGGTTTCTATTGCCAAAATTTCCAACTCAAATAAAATATGAAATGATTTCTAGAAGAGGTTGAAAATGAACTAAAATGACATGTTTTTCAACTCAAATAATTATAGAGAACACATTTAAATGACTATTGAATCAATATTCAACTCAAAATGAGCTTTCAATAGAGAGTTATTTTTAGGAATTTTTTTTCATTTTTTAGACAATTTTTTCTTATGTAATATAGGAGTGTGAAAGTTATTTTTCAGTTCTATAGTGTATCTATTTACTTCAAAAATTTGTAATAACTAGTTATATTAACAAATAAAAAGATCAATAGTTCAAAACATAAACTTTCAAAGTAGGAAAATGTATTCATATTCTTTTTATTTTGTTTTATTTAAAATCCAAAAAGTATATAGGGTGTCCAAAGTTTTGTTCGCACATGGTTTCTAATGGATATTCTAAGTGAACTTCCCAAGCTAGTATGCAAACCAATATTTTTCAAAAAGATTTGAAGCCAAAAATTGAAAATTCCTTCTAAAATCAATTGCAGACAAAATATCCTTGACTTTAACAATAATTTTCTCCTTAAAAGTTCAAAATGATAAGTTCTAATTATAGTTTAAAAAAAAATTTACTTAAATTTTTTTTATTCAAATCATATCTAAAGGATCATTTTTTGAGTTGGAAAGGTTATTTTTGGAAATCAAACCTACCCACACCTATTTAATATTAGAATATTTATAAATAACAACCTATATTGTACAAATGTTAAAGAATTAACACAAGAATCTTAGAAAAAGAAACAATGAATGAAAGAAAAATGCACTTTTGTGTGCTTGGGATGTATTTATGTTTATCCATTATTCAAAATTTGAGCACTTGATCCTTTAGGGGGGAAAATTAAAGGCTTAATTCTAATACACCAATACAAATACAAAAATAAGAGCAAAACACTAACAACAAAGTATACTTTACACAATTAAATTGTCTCCTAATATTGTAAAGTTTTCACTAAATCAATATTCAATTTGATTAATTTTGTACAAAAATCTAAAGTGAGAAGTTTTCTTTTACACAATAGAATTAACCATAAAGGTCTCACAAGTTTGTAACAAGGGTGTTAAAGGAACGCTTAACTAAAAATATTACAAAAGAAAAATAACACCAAAGTCCATTAAACTCCAATTTTAATCCTTCAAGGAGTTTCATCTTTTTTTTTTTTTTTTCAATCTCCAGCCTTTGGTCCCTCATTTCACCTACTTCATGATTATTTGTAATATGATTCATATTCTAAAATATATGAATTAATGCATCAAAGCCTAAAATGGTTTAAAATTAACTCTTAACTATGCATTAGTATTCCATACCCTTGAAAATGGTCACCACTTCCAGGAGGTATGCATGGTGCCGAGTATGGTTTGGGAGGAGACACTCGTTTTACAAGTCGAGGATGCTTTGATTTGAGATGTCCTTCTAAAAACTGAGGATCATGCAACTTGGCCCCATTAAATTCATTTTTACAAACTGAAATATATGGATTGAGATTGGGAGGTCCAGGCCCAGCTGGACAATTGCACTTTCCAATTTTGGGTGAAAATAAATTTGGATTGAGATCAGATCCTGGTGGTAGAATATATCCTACCCAAAAAATAACGGATTCATCATTAAATGTGTGACAAGCTTAATAAATAATGCAATGATATAAATGCGCAAACCGCATGAGTGTATGAACCTTGACTTGAATTTAGTTGTAGGTATATCTACACCCATTTGAAGGTGATTATAAATCTTAATTTTATAAACCAATTTTATAGAGGAGATTAATTGTTAAATTCAACCAAAATTTTATAAACCAATTTTATAGAGGAGATTAATTGCTAAAAGTTTCACAAATTGTGGTAAAGTTATTTTTACTTGAGTATTTAAATTATCTATATTGAATTTCTATGCTTAAAATGTAATAATATTTTTTGATTCATTTGAGAGTATGTAATTATTTTGTCATATCAAAATAAGTTTTGATAGCATCATGTTCTTAAGCTTGAATTATGGTATTATCAATTGAAAACCTTCGCATTGATTATAGTGATGCATCCAAATAATATGATTTTAAGGATTTATAATTCAACAATAAAAGTAGAGTAAAGAACCGTACGCCATCTTCAATTAAATGATACTTTAACTTACTAAATTCCAATTGAACTTCCTATTCACTAATCTTCTTTAGATTTTTGTTAGTCCTTTTTAGCTATAATATTTTTATACACTTAAAAATATAAATTCGATGATTTTGGCTCAAAACTATTGGTATGGGCATTCAATTCTATTAAATCTTCGAGCCAGTTTTGAGCACATCAATTATTTTGAAACCCATGTCCCTCACAATCAAATAATATTCATTATCCTTCATCTTCCAAGTTAATTGACATTAGATTCTAATTGATTGTTTTTAATTTATATTATATTAGAAAAAATTACAATGTAGATTGCAAGAATTGGTATAATAATGTTTAGAAATAGGTTTATATATCTTCCAACAGTATAAACTTTAGGTGACAAAAAAAACCCCTCATGTTCCTTGGTATAAAATTAAAGTGGTAAGAAAATTATATTTGCATTAAAAAAAATTCAATTTATTATGAAAAGGATAAATACATGATAAATTTTATACTAAATGTTCATCTCACCTGTTTTGGGGCAAGGTTCACGTTCACATCGTTGTTTCAAACATTCAATTTTTGTTTTGACATCATTCAACTCCTTTCCTAAGGCCTTTCCTTTTTTGGTACATTCATTATGATCCATCGGCTCTAATGACTTTTTGACCTGCAACTTTGATGTTCAATAATAATTATAACAACTACCATTAAATAATTTTAAATTGTCATGAAAAACATGTTTTTTTGACCAAGTACCACGCCAAGTACCATAGTATATTGTCTTATTTATTTATATATTTTTTATTTTTTATTTTTTTATTTTTATAATAGAAGGTACAATGAATCATGTAACTAGTTGTAGGTTATAATTGTGGAAAACAATTGGAATGACATGAACTTAAATTTAAATTGCCAAAGTGCGGAATGATTTCCCAAGTAGGTCTAAAAAAAACATTGACATTTTGAGGGTGGAGTGGGATCAATAATATGCATGCTACCTCTTTGTGAATAGAAACATAGAACTTTCCATAGGCAGAGTTTGTCGTAGTCCAGTGGGATTGGTTGGTGCAAGTAGATTGCAAAACCACTAGCATTCCAACACATCCATTGCCCAATTATTCAAGCAATGAAGACACTAATTGAACAACGCTCTTGGTGACACTAGATTGGTTACATCATGCCAACTCAAGAACAAAGCTTGCATTACTAATTCTAGCACAACATTACATGACAAAATTGTCAAGCTTGCAAACCCAAAGAAGAAAAATAGTTGCATTTAATTAAGAACATAGCTATTGAAACTTCATCATAAGATCTAGTAAGACGCTAAGTTTTTTAAATTTGGTGATTGATGGACAATGCTAAGTGAGTACCCATCGATGGTGTCACACATGAACAATATCACTACAAATGGTGGAACTTGATAAAAATGTGGTAGTAAGCATCTGCTTGTCTCCACTTCCGCGGTTGAAAGCAAAGTCCAAGTCACAAAGCATTGCTAAGTGAATATCCACATTGTTCAAAAATTGGAAGGGATCATTGAAACTTTAGTTTGTCACTTATAAGCTCTTAATAAAAAAACATTGATTAGTAACCAAGACATTGACCACGCAATGACACATAAATAGATAAATCAACATTGAAAAAATAATGAGGATGAATCTACCATGTAGAGTTTACAAGTAAATCAATTTATGAAGATCAATTAACATATCACCACTGTAATTTACAATAGCTCAATCCTTGTACTATCATGTTTGCATTATTGCAACATGTTCACTAACCTTGAGTGGCCTTGTGTTGCAGAGTTGAAAGGTCAGATGGAAAAAGACAAAGTCTAGAGGTGTGAATCACATGTTGAAGATGTAATATGACCAAGTATTGTCTTTGAAGGGGCAAGACTGCAAGAGCACTCTCAATCCCGAATTCCGTGGAACCTTTGACCTTAGATCAGGCATGTCGGATAACGTGGCAAACATTTGACTCCAAGCCTCTCTGCAAGAAAGCCCAAGGACCTGACCTCCTGCATAAGTTCCTCCTAAAATTTACCTTGTTAGAAAATTCCTGTACAACAGCCACTGAGGCTCATTTGTTGCAAACAATAATCATCATATATAACAAACACTGACCAAAACAAAATGCCAAGAAATCTAAGAGAAGAAAAAGATGTGAAGTTGAACACATTAGCATGATTGAAAATCTCATCCCATTGTTATTAAAATCGGCAACTGAAAGCAGTGAAGGATCTCAGAGAGACATAAAAAATAATGTCCAATTCGTAAAGATGTAGGAAGATGATGTTTCTCTGCCAGACACACATAGTACACACCACCTTGAAGCGCAAGGTAGAAGCAAAAGTCCTATACTGAGTAGAATAATCATGAAACAAACCCTCCTGAATCACTTAAACTCGTCAACAGTGTGAAACAACTCTTGCCAGATACCTATGTTACAGATCACTCGATGAAATGGTTTATGGTACACTTGAAACATTTAAAAACCTAGGTGGGCTGAAGGGAGCTCCGTAATGGGTCTCTGTATGCAACGACAAAAGACATGAATCCCACACCCAGACACAAGGCCTGAAATGCTGTCCAAAGTGTCTGCTTAATAACCCGTTCTTTTGCACTGAATGCATACTCCATAGTTTCAGCAATATCTGTTAGCACCTCCAAGTTTTGTACCTGCCCCAAAAACCAAGTGAAGGTCAGGGAAGTAGTGGACTCGACTACTCAAGAGAAACATTCGGTCAAGAGTTCTCTTACTTGGTGATTCAGAAGCCCCACTTTCATCTCAGCCGCGTTCTTTAATATTTCAGCTTCTTGAACTTGGTTTGCCAACAATGTCTTTTGCTCATCCAATAATTTTTCAAACTCAAGCTTCTCTTCTGGCCGTGGCATCGATGAGACTGGCAAGGTCACTGCATCTTGCATTCTTCCTTCGAGTTCATGATCCCAATCACCTTCGAGTTCTTTCTTAAGCCCTTTCTGCTCCTGAAGCTGCGCAGTCAGCGACACAACCTGGTTATGTAGGTCCTTTAGCTTGTCCTCCTTGTTGGATATATTCTCAAGAAGCTCCTCCAGATAGGTTTCACTTTTGAGTCGTTCGTCTCGTTCCTCCTCAATTTTGAGTGAGAAATCTTCATGCATTTTGGATTGCTCCTCTAATTTTGTCATATGTTGCATCCTTTCCTTGCATTCCCAATCCAAACTCTCTTCGACACTTTTCCTCAACTCAGTCTCCTGTTGAAGTTGCAAAATCAGTGAATCAACCTGGTCACGGAGATCCTTCATATTATCTTCCGTGTTAGTAAACAGCTCACGAAGCACCATCAATCCGGTTTCGCTCTTCAACCGCCCATCCCGCTCTTCGTGAAGAGTTCTTGCTAACTCTTCATGCAGCCTGGTTTGCTCCTCCAGTTGCGTCAAATATTGCGTGTTCTCCTTCCGTTCCTGCTGCAAATCATTTTCAAGCTTATTCCTAGAATTAGCCTGCTCCAGAAGCTGGAATTCCAGGAACTGCACCTGGTCAGATAGAATTTTCAGCTTCTCCTCCATGTTGGGCAATATTTCATGGAGCACCATCAGCTTCGCTTCACTTTTTAACCGCTCATCGCATTCAGTCTCAAGTTTACGTTTTAGATCTTCATGAATTATATATTGCTCCTCCAATTGTGCATCTGACAAATCTACTTGACGGCGAAGATCTTCAAGCTGTATTGCATGCTCCTGAGTTAACTGGTTAAGGTCTTCAGGACGTTTCTGAAGCTCCTCTTGTGCAGAGCAACCTTCTTCTTCCGTTTTGATATTCAAATTTCTTAAAGCGCCTGCATAAATGAGAGTTGACCAGTGAGATCGAAAGCAACAATAAATAAAATGCACAAGTTCTCGCAGAAATGACGATTGAATATAGTCAAAAATCCGTAGAATACAGGACAGGGATCATCTTTTAGTACGCACATTCATCTCGCGTTCAAAACGCATACTACTGAGTAAAAAAAATGAGAACAGTGAAAGAAACAGCAAGGGACGACAGAATAAGATTTTAGCGAAACTTCACAAAAATTGATTTAGCGCCGAAGATGTGATCTAGAGCAGCTCGCTGTTACAAGCCTATTACAATCTGGCCCAGGCGCATCACAAAACAAAGGTCATTGATTTCCGAAAGTATGAACCTGAAGTGGGTTGATTATGCTTACTTTCAGACGAAGCATCGCCTGTGTTATCGGGATTCCCAGTTTCCGGTTCCCGAAGCTCCGAGTTTTCATTTCTTCCCGCAGTCGGTTCAGTATCCAAATCTCTAGGGACGTCATAATCTTCATTGTCTTCCGAGGCCAACAAGGACAGACACATGTAAACAGAGTTTAGATATCCTTCTCCAAAAGCATTTAAAACAGGAATACTCACAAAATAAGGGGGAAAAATAAATCCCATTCTAAAAAATCCTTAAAACACCATCACATTGTAGCCCAGCTTCTGTATTACTTACTCCTTAGGCAAATTCAATCTCACCTGCTGGCTTTGGATCCGCATCTGCCTGTGGATCCCGCTCTATCAGAAGTTGCTCCTCCTGTTCTGCACCCTTCAAGCTTGCCTTAACTTGATCATCATTTAGATTCTTCATATCTGCTAAAACCACTATTGTTAATGAAATGTGGTCTATGGACGTGGCTACGTTAATGAAAACGAAGACCATCGACATGCACATCTGCCGAACTTACCCTACCAAAATAGCCAGACGATTTTATTAGCAGTCAGAGTTTCAACAAATGCTGGGTATGTGAAGCATTTAGTCGGCTTAAAATTGTGATTCAGAGTGCTTTATCAACATCAAAAATACATCGCTTTTATCACTTCATTCATTGAGAGTTCCAACATTAATTTCTTGACCCATAATTTCTTGAGACGTATCGGTAGTTTTAACTCTTTTTATAATGCGAATGCTACATTAACTACAAATAGTTCCAGGCCTAACATCGTAGGAAACATATTGAGCCGTCGATGTATGATGTGATAAATTCAAAGCTACAGCCCTCAATCAGAATAAGATGAAACCAAGAAAGGTGTTGGTTGCAAAGCATCAAAACCTTTGTAATTGATGTGCCTTATCAGGACACAGGACTTCCACAACATAAATTGGTCTTGAATTAAGCGGTTTACAGTAATACCATAAAATTACGACTCACCTTGCTCAAACCCATCGTCAGCATCCAGACCTGTAATTTGCTCTTCAGGCCTCTTAACTTCTGTGCTTCTACTCGCCCCCTTTTCACCGTCACGGCTACCTATCCCACCGCGTTCACTATCCAAATTACCAATTGTAGGCAAATCGGGAGGTGGAGCTCCAAATTGGTCAAAGTCAACCTCTTCATCGACAATGACATGTGACGACTCCGGCTCTAGGAGTTTTTCTCCCCGTGTCTCATCGTCAGGGACCAAAATCTCCTTACTTCGATCAATGTTTTCCGAAGGATTCTGCATGGGAGAAAGGTTTCTGAGAAATAAATCTACACTTCCAACTCATTGTTGTCCAGACCTCTTCCCCTTGCATACTCCCATCATGTGCTCCCATATTCATGATGAACAAGTGACTCCAAACTGCTACATTTAAAATATAAGTAACCATTCTAGCACGTTTCTCCTACTGCCATTCCATTCTAACCCAACAAGCACACGACATGCAGGATACCACCTTTAATATTTGCTTAAGAAATCATGGCGTTGCTTAACTCAACTACTGTTTAAGGGCACATATGCAAAATTTCTCGACCGCATAAGAGAAGACAAGCCCTTGAATCCTTAAACCTGCCCGCCAAGGAAAATCAAGAGATTCTCCTTGAGCTGAACAGAAGAATAAGGAAATGGAGGATAAAATTTCACTACCTCTATACCCGAATCTTCAGGCTCTGAAAGCATCTCCCCACTAGCAAGTTGTTGCTCGATACCAGTGTTCTGAAGGTCTGCACCCATACTTCTTGAGTTTTCGTCCTCTTGTTTATCCGCGTTCTGATAAATACCCTCCCCTTCGGAAACTTCGCCAGTATCAAGCATTGAGTTAACGTCAAATTCTTCCGTCGATTCTACAATATCGACATCCATTCCAACCCACTCACGATTCTTCTCGGACCAAGGAAGGTCAGAGATCATTCGACATGTAAACCGGGTCCTTAATCGCCTCTCTCTAGATGCTTATAACCGGATACTGAAAAATCTTAAGCTGAAAGTTTAAAATAAATCTAAACCTTAACAGCTTGTTGGAAGAAGTTCTGGGTCATTAAAGAAAAGCTTCATTACTGAAAAAAAGGACAGAGCCCCGTCCCAAGATCCTATTTTCTGCATCAAAGGATCCTAATTAGCATCGGCTTGACTCGTCTCGTAACGGCGCAGTGAAAGCTCAGCAAATATTCACGAGACTGAAGTTCACAAATATTGTAAAGATAAATTAGCCATAATAGAGAGTTCACTAAGTTAACAACTCAGAATACCAAAAGCATTCAGGATTGCACCGATTGTCTCCATTAAAATTCTTTTCCATATTCTACTTAACGCAGAACATGAAAATTACGAGTGAGAGTGTTCTTTACACAAAATGTCATCTTTTCAACAATCACCTGGGGCTATCTAAAGAGAAAAATATTAGCAGGTCGGTCTGAAGCAAGAAATATCAGCAGGTACCTTTGAAAACGAGGTCGCTTTCAATCCTTCAAGCCATCCGTCGAAAAGAATCCTCAGTTCGCTCGCAACCATTGACCCTGTGACGCTGTGACAGTCCCGCAGCTCCACACCATTAATGAAGACATAACTAGTTTTTCATCAAAGAAACCATTCCGATCACCGCCGCAATTAAACGCCCGCCTTGTTCCAAACTTAAATAACCTAGTTCAATTGCGTGCTCCGATAAATAAGCAGCACGAAATCCCTTTCGAAATCCAAAACTTAACATGAAGTGGTAGCTAGCACACAGGAAATTTATGAGAGCAGGCGCCGCCGCAAAATAAGAAAAAGATTTCAAGAACCGAGCAGGCATGAATTTGCGAGAACGCTATTAACCGAATTCGGGCAGATAATGAGCAAGCGCAGGAAGGAACAACACTGTGCACATTCCTTGCACAGATTCTGCAAAATAGGAAAGTCGACATCGAATGAGCTAATTCAGCCATGTAGTGGGAAAGCACCGCTACTTGGAAGTCATTTGCTGAGAGAAAGAAACAGAGGCCAGTCCAAGAAACACGCTGGACAGAGTGCGACGGAAAAAGATGCGCAACTTTGGAACTACGGATATAAAGAAGAGCCTAAGCAAGAAGAATACAGACCAAGCATATTCAATACTGCCGAAACAAAAACACTAAACAGTTGCATCTATCAAGGAAAAAGTGCGCAAGATTGGTATTAAGTTAAGATTATCCTAAGCGGGAAGGATACAAGTAAGATCAAAACTGCTGCAGTAGCAAAAGCATTGAAAAGTTCCACTTCTCAAGTACGAAACTAATCAAGATCTGATAAGCCTTCCCGACAAAGGATAATATTCGCTGCAAGCGATCCTGGAAAGAAAAATTGAGAGAATCTCTATAGTCTGGAAAATAGATGTGAGAGTGTTATTCTCCAGTTCACCTTCGAAATCGATACCAGCAAGCAGTTGAGAGAAACAATCCGTATGAAAATTCTGACGATACCGCGAAAGTGCGCAAGATTGAAACTATTGGTATTAAGTTGTAAAGCAGTAAGGATTCAAGCAAGATGAACACTGCCGAAGAGGCAAAAACGCTGAAAGAGATGCGCTTCTCAAGAACCTAATCAAGATCGGGAAAGCGTCTCCGACAAGGCAGAAGTCCTCCCTGCTGGTGATCCTGGAAAGAAAATTGTGAGAATCTCTATCTTCTGGAAAGTAAATTTGAGAATATTTCTCTCTTGCTCACCTTCAGAATCGGTACCGGCAAGCAGTTGAGACTTGAGAGAAACGACCATCGATGTGAAATTCCAACGACACCGCGACAGTAAACGCCAGAAGCGCCTACGCAATCCCCGGGCGCAATCCTCGAGAGAAAGAAGTTCAGAAATTCCGCCATAGCTGGGAACTCAGACACTTGGCCTACGTCTGGTCAAAGCTGCTGCCGCTGACCCCGTCACCGTGAGCGTCCCATTACCGTGCTGCCTTCGTGGTTCGTTCTCCTGCCCGCCTTGCCAGGAATCAAAGAGACTCACGAGTGCACGAGATGCAGCAGTGTTGTTTCTAAGGTTGGAGGACTGACGCATATTTTGGTCATTGCACATATTTTGGTCATTACATATTTTTTTGGCATAGAATGGCAAATTAAAAAAAATTCACATGTATTTTGGTCAACTCCTTTTTCAAGTAGAAAAACACATGATAATGGTGGTCAAAGCAAAAATAAATAGCTTTCCATATGTGTTCTCAAGAGGACTATTTGCATCCTTTGGGATTTTAATGTAGTTCATTTTACTCCATACACATAAGAGCATGGCCACCATCAAAAATGATACGCCAAAGTTGTTTATGCAAGCCCTAGAGTGGTCATAGCTTGTAGGTGGAGCCCAAACCCCTATCGTCTTACGTTGTCACCCCACTTTTGGGCCATGTGTCAACTTCTGCTACTTTTGTCAATTTTGGCCTCCCCTACACCCTTCTCTCAAAATGAGTGCGCGATGCTATGTTTGGATATAGTCTGACATGGATTCTCCACAATCTATAGGCATGCATCACCAAATAGGCCCTCTTTTGTTGGAGAGTCGATCAAATTTTTGAAGTAGACGCTTTAGAAGCTAGCGTTGAAAGAGTGACTGTAGGGGGCAAATTTTTTTGCAAGGGCTCACCAAGAGTTGTTGAGGTGGCCCTCAACAAACCTGGGTGGCCACACTTTAATCCAAAAGCATCCTTTAAGAATATGGAATAATGAATGAATCTTTTGTCATGTATTTAAACCCTCACCGCCAAAGGGAACCAAAAGTGTCCTCACATAGTCTAGCAAATCAACTTCAAAGTGCTGTAACTTTTGCCTCTGATGTTCAAATTCAATAAAATTTGTTTGCAAAGTTGCACATACTATTATGTTTTTTGTGGTAAAATTTTCAGATCTATCCAAGATGTACTGAGCTTTTGAAAGCCATTCAAAGTTCACAGGTTCAATTTGAGCTCACTACACTGCATTGAGATGGTTGCAACTTCGTGGTCTTGTATCTTTTTCATCAAATGTTATTTTTCAATAAAATTTGTTGGATTATTTCCCCCATAAAGTCTAATTATTGTGGAAAAAAATTCATGTTAATCCAAATTTTTTTGAATGCTTGGGAGCAATTCGAAGTTCAAAATCCTGACATTTTTGCATTATAGTTAACTTCGGCGGCTTATAACTTCTTCAGACATGGTTTGTTTTCAATATTTTTTGTTGTAAAAGTTGCACATACTAAGGTAGTGTGCTCTAAAAGCATTCATCTTCTTCAAACCACCCCTATTTTTAAGTGAAGAATGGAGATGGGGTGATCCTTAAATGGACCAGTTTAGCAATTGAATGCATAGAGGAAAAATTATTTTTCTATTGCAAGAGACAATCATTGTCTTTGATTTCTGCACATCTCTTTACAAGTTGCAAGTGGACAGATTTTGGAAGACCTATGGTCACAAATAGGTGCCTATGCCCTGAATCTTTGAAAATTCATAAGTAATTCAAAAATGCTTGGAAAAATACAAAACCACTTGTGTTAGGTACCACATCTATTTTTCTTTCTTTGAAAAATGATCTATAAAAATTTCGTCCACGAAAGCCTGTGAAAAAGGCGGACCAACCCTTAAATGGTCGCTTTAAGAGCATACTACCTTAGTCTAGTTCTTGTGATAAAGATTTCATATCAAGCCAAGAAGTGATGATTGATTGAGAAGCATTTTAGTAGAGGTAGGTTCTGCCATAGATGTGCTTTTTTGCTACTTTTTTCACTATTTTTTTACATTTCAAAATAATTTTGCAAACGCAATGAGTCAATTGAATGATTTTTTCCCCCACCAAAGTGTTTGTCTTTTGGTTTTGAGTCACTTTGCAGCTTAAAGTTTTTTCATTTGAGTAGGTTTCTATATCAAATTTCACCTCCAGATGTGTTTTCAGGAAAATTTCAGCTTCTTTTTTTAACATTAGAACATTATAATCTTTCAATCTATACAGTCAAATGACCCCAAATTTTATTTTCACCATCTACAACATGCACACTACAAGATTGTACGGTTGAGATTTTCATACCTTACTCACATTTAGACTTATAACACTTGAAAAGCAAGGTTGTTTTTTGCATGGTTAGGCCTTGGGCAGTGAAGGGTTAGACAATGAGTAGGACAACATCTTGATGTTGTTTGAAGTTATAAATCATTACTTTTTCAACTAAATACCAACCCTTTCAATTCCAAGTCCACATTGAAGTTGTCATAATGCCAACCCTTTATAGTTTTTGTTACATCACAATGCAATAGGATTCATTTGGGTCCAAAAGTAGGGATCACAATTAGATGGGGGAGATTTAGGATTTCTTTAAATTGACTTACCTAAGAAGTAGGATCGATCAAATCCAAACATGTTCCCAAAAATCAATCCTAAAAATTCATAAATAAGTAGAAGTTTATTGCATGTTGTTTAAAATATCGAATTTAATGAATAAATCTATTCTATTCTATAAATTTTGATGTTCTCATCTATTTGAATGTAATTATCCACCATTTGGTGACAAGTATTGATTTTACAACCCCAAAGAAAACCTTTTTTTTTCCTAAAATTTTGTTAAATGAATTAACATTGAAGTGTAGTCATCAACAAGAAAGATGATAACAAACAAATGCCCTCACTATACTAGTTGAAATTTGTAAGGACCAAATTTGACAAGATAGAACTTGGTAGTCATTTCTATGCATATTATTTATGGACAATTTTTATTTCAATTAATATGATCACAACACTCATTGCTTGAAATTATATGTGAATAAAATTCATTTTAGAAATTCATTATCTTTAAGACAAAAAAAAAGACACTAGTATCTTCTACTAGTATTTATTAAATAAACATAACATAACATAAACATATCAATTTTCAAACCTTATATTCAATTCAAACCATTGATAATGTCTCACATAATTATATAAAATAATTCATACACAATGAATCAACTAGTTATAATCATAATTTGCAAATAACTATCAAATAATAAAAATTCTATACTCACATTGTATTATAGATACATCGAGAGATACATCATCATATATTTAAAATATTGACACTTGTGCAATTTAGAAGATTGAAAGGATTGCTAGCTATAAATAAAAACTAGCCAAAAATCAAATAATGAATCAACAAAATTAACCTTCAAAGGACATTTTGCGTTTTCCATTGGTCAAACCTCATTAGTGTTTTATATGAAGACATTTATTTTTTAAATAAAATTTTTATTTTTCTTGTGTATGACTATATAATTGAAATTTATATTCATTTTGTAACTAAAAACATTCAAATGAATTTTCTTTGATTTATGAACATAAATTTTCTATAAAAATTATACTAATTTTAAAAATTTGTAGAATAGTATGAAATTTTGAGGAAAGATGGAGCTCATAATAAAAAACATTATGGTATAATTGATGTATTCTTTAATCTCACACTAAGAGAAACTTGATTAAAAAAAATAGTTTAAGAGTATAGGAGGAGGCTTAAAAACAATTCAGGCATTAAGAACCGCCCCTAGAGAAGTGCCCGAAACAGTGCAAAAAGATATGTGACTCTGTGTGGTAAGAAACTGCCATCCCATATGTGTGGTTTTAGGCTAACAAGCAGGTGACATGGTTCACCATCATGTGTGATTTTTCTCATAATAAAGTTATGAATTTGGTGGGGTTTGCAAAATGGCATTGAAATGTCAAAAAATAGCAAAAAAACACATCTGAGGTTGAACCTCCTTCTACTAGAATGCTTCTCAGTCACTCATAACTTCTTGGATCGATGTGAAATTTTAACCACACAAACTAGACTAGTATGTGCAACTTTTCCAAAATAATTTATTGGAAACAAACATTGTATGAAGAAGAAACAAACCGCCGAAGTTTACTGTAATCCTAAAATGTCAAGATTTTGAATTTCGAATTGCTTCCAAACATTCGAGACAACTTGAATTGACATGAAAATTTTACCACAATAACTATATTACAAGAGGAACTTAAACCAACAAATTTTACTGAAAACTAACATTATATGAAGGAGATACAAGTCTCAAAAGTTGCAGCCATCAAATGCAGTTTGGTGACCTCAAATTGAGCCTGTGAACTTTGATTAGCTTCCTAGAAATCAGTACATCTTGGATTGATCTGAAAATTTTAGCACTCAAACTAGAAGAGAGAGCGCAACTTTTTCAACAAATTTTATTGAATTTGGACATTGGATGCAAAAGTTATAGCACTTTGAAACAGACTTGAAACTATGTGAGGAAACCCTGGGACGTTTAGGTGTTGCAATAAATTTTGATTGACAATAGGGAGTGAATGGAATGGAAACGTACAGTGGATCATTCTTAAACTCACCACACTAAAATTGATAAATAGTGTTGGATGATAACTAGTGTTGTTCCCTGTATTTTACCTCCAACACTATTTTCCAATTTATGTGTAAATAGTGTAAGGGCACTTAACTCCCACCATCAAACTCTTACCCTTCTCTGGAAAACTCTAACATTAGATGTTTTTGAGGGGGTTTGGAAGGCTGTTTTGGGCTTGTTCCCGGCGTTGTTCCCTCGGCAGTTAAAGAACAACCGTTGTCAGAAATTTTATTTAAAAATAAAAAAAAAATCTTAAAAAATCTTAAAATGAAAAAATAAAATAAAAAGTTGAACAATTTTATTTTATTTTTAATTTTATATGACGTGGTAGTTCCTTTGCTACGTCATGTAGCTGCTACGGTGCAGTTCCAAATAGTTCCAGAGTCTGGAAACCCTGGGGAACTCGCAACCCTCCACAAGGGCTAAAAACATGTAATGTTTTTGCCTCCCGCCATCAAAATTTTTACCATAGAGCTAAAATAGTGTTAGAATGGATAAATAATGTTCTAACACTAACCTTGCAAATCACAATTAGTTTTATTGTTGACAATTAGTATAGCCAACACTATTTACCAATTTTAGTGTAGCTCCATTCAAAGGCATGTTTTGATTCATCATAGTTGTACCTATGAGCAATAATAGGGACCTAGGCACCTCTGACTTTGAAAAATCATATCTAATTCATTCCAAGTCAAAAAATTAAAATTAAAATTTTCACTAATATATTCCTCATTTTTCTTTCTTTTAAAAATATGAAAAAAGTCTTTGGATCCACCTATTTTTGCACAAGGGTCTTTCTTCCCTTAGATGAGCACTTTTTGAGCCTTCTACCTCAGTATATTTGAAGCTTTAAGGTTGCTACCTTCAAAGTGTCAAAAAAACTAGAATTCTAAGAATTTTGGAAAAAAAAAATGGACCAAAATGTAGATTATTGGAGCTACGTTTATTCATTTAAGCTTTAAATAAAATAAACCGAGAACTATGTGAAAATTGAGGTTTGATTTTCAAAATGGCCCTTAGGCTTGCAAGGTCCTTTCAAGGTTAAAAAGAGTGAACATTGTTGAGGGCACTTTGTACAAAAAATTTGTCCTCTAAAGAATCCTTATTTTTTGTAAAGATAACCTTTTTTTTCAAAATACTACTTTTGGTTCCTATTTTATTTTTCCATAGCTTCCTAGGCAAGTTGATTTTTCCTACCATCTTCTTCAAAAAAATTTCCATCATTCTAATATATCCACATAAATCTATATGAGATTTCTTCTAAAAGGATGGTTTTTTCAATTGGTCCAAGAAATGTTGACTGTTGAGTACATTAATGAAGTTGCATTTTACATTTTGAAAACTATCTATGTACAAAAATTAGTGCACAAACAACGGTAAATTAAAAAAAAATTGATTAGGTTGATTGCATTCAAACCAATGTGTTGTCCAACTGGTGCTAATCTACTTCAAGATGAATTATGCATTAATAATTTGGTTCAATCCCTGAAGGATTATGGGTTTTTTTCAAGAGTATTTGTCAAAAAGTGTTAGTTTTTAGTGCATTGGTTAAATTGAAATTAATTTTTTTTTTTGAACTTCAACCATACAAAAATGTAATAGTCTATTATAGCAATGTATGAAAAAATTTCAACCCATTTGACCATATGGATTGAAAGGTTATAATGTTTGAAGTGAAAAGAAGAACTTCTCTTCATTTTTACAAACATGGACAACAGACTTTGAGCCTTCTTCGAATAAAATATTTATTCTACACCATCAAGTATTACATCATGTTGGGTACACTCATGAAAATTTCAGAAGCAAATAAAGGTTTTCATGTATGCAAAGTCACCCTGTAATACAAGGTGGTCAAGTAAATTAATAATATACTAGTCATTTTTGGATGATTTTCTATGCATTGAGGAATTTTAATGTTTTAATCCATACATTGAAAATTTAGAGATAATAATTTGAAATGTATAGAAAAATTTCAAGAAATTTAAAAGAATAAATTTCAAAATAATAGCATTTGTAACCAAACAAAATAATTTTTACAAATTTATTTGGCAAATTAGTAGAATTCAGACTCCTCTTCAAATGAGATTTTTGCACTAAATATGATTTAAAAAAATAAAATTGTCAATATTATACCAAATGTCTTGGTTACATGCATGCCAAATTTCAAAAGTAGATGAAGAATTTTGCAAAAGATGCCCAAATTGTCCAAATTGCTTGGATTTTTTCAAGTTAAATTAAATTGTCTTGAAGTTTTTATACTTTTTATATTTAAATAGTTTTTTTTTTTTAAGAACTAAAATAGGTAATCATTTTAGTTCTTAAAAAAAATTATTACTATTTAATTGAAATTTGATTTAAAAATATAAATTTAAAAGTTATAATTTAATAAATAGACAAAATATAAAAATAATCTAATTTTTTTTATTAAAAGATTAATAAAAAAAATAAGATCTTATTTAGATTATTTCGTCTTGTTCAATATATATAAATAAAGAAGCCATTATAATTGCTGGAAAAACTAGACCTATTAGAGGAACAAAAATCTCGCATATCTTTGATTTGAGCATCCATCTAGAATTGTTTTTACAATCTCTCAAAGGAGTGTTGAATATTTTCATCCTGTGTCAAATTTTCATAATCATCTTGTTCATTTTTTACTTCATCATCACCTACCCAAATTTCACTAGTCTTTTGAAAGGGCATTTGGTCCTTTATGGGTTAAAAGCTTAATCTTTATTTATAAAAAGGTCAATTCTGATTTTATAATAAGCTTGGTACACTAAAGTGTGTCCTATCTACATACATCACAATTTGTAGCTCTTCTTCATTTCAAAACCTAAATCTAAAATTGCCATTATTTTCTTATTCATATGGCAAGAACTTGGGAAGACAAATATGGCAATTATAGATTTAAGTGTACATTGTGACACAATTAGCTAGGAAGTATAATTAGGTAGGTTGACCTTCATTTCATTAATATCTCAATAAAGTTCTACTAGAAAGCAAGAGTTGCTCAAACATGCTTACTGCAGATGCTTTGAGACAAGTGAAATCAAGACTAAATCTTACTAATGAAAATGGGACCTTACGAGTTGGTCTACTGAAGAATGTAGACAAGGATGCAACTAGAATTGAGGAGGCATGAGTTGGTTATTGGATGTAATTCTTGCTTCTAAATTTTATGAAGAACATAAAATTTTGAAGCTTTGTCTTACTTTTAACATCCTTACATCAAATTACTGTACAATAAACATTTGTTTATTATCTTGATATATATTAACTCACACTTTTGGAATATGCTTGGTTTCAAATGATTCAATCTTATATACAAGATAAGTGGATAAGGATTACAAGGCTAGGAGTGGCTATAGGACTTAAGTAAATTGTCTCCTCCAAATGAGACTGAGATCATTAGATTTTAAAAATCTCATCTCTCTTTCTCAAAGTATAGAGCAAAAGGGGTGGTAACTCTTATTTAATCCCTAAGAAAGCTTGGAGGGATGTAGATCTTGAAAATTGAAGCAAAATAGTTTCAATTTTGTCTTTATAAGAATTCAAACAAAAACCTATGGTTTTAAAAGTTATTTCTTCCTTTCCACATTGACATGATTGTTTTAGAACCTTGCACAAAAATCATAACCTTCATCAATATAGAAAATAAATAGGCAAAATATACTTTTATTAAAATTTAATTTATTAGTAGAAATCCAATAATAATCCCTTGAATTTTTTCATCATTCATCTATTAAATGTCGGGTCTTTTTTTAGTATGTTTACACCAAGGTAGAATATATTATCTATTGATAGGAACAAAATAAACAAATTGAGGTGAAGGGGTTCAAATAACCTTAGTATTCTTCTATCCAATTTCAATTGTCTACTCTAGTGGGAGGTGTTTTATTCTTCTTACTGGACACTCACACCAAGGGGAACAAATGAAATTCATAAGGTTAAAATTGAAAACTCAATGAAAATGTTTGCACACAAGGGACAAATTTTTCATTCTAGTCCAATGCTTAGGGACGTTATTGTACGAAAGCTTAAATACCATGTAA
The DNA here is from genome assembly GCA_951230915.1 of Antitrichia curtipendula. Taxonomy (NCBI): domain Eukaryota; kingdom Viridiplantae; phylum Streptophyta; class Bryopsida; order Hypnales; family Leucodontaceae; genus Antitrichia; species Antitrichia curtipendula. Next base: position 21,895,695 of record OX579633.1, on the reverse strand, counting down.
ATGCAAAGATAAAGATTTGTTAATTCTAAAATGTGTATATAATGAATCACTTATAAAGACTAGCAGTTCTAAAATAGCCTTCTAATATTTCAAAGAATATTCTAAATTTATTTGTATAATATCTTTAAAATATTTTTTATAATTCAAATTTTATAGGATATTCTTAAAATACTTGTATTATTTAATATTCCTTTCTAAATACACTTTGAACACACATGGGTTCAAAATAATACTATAAGTGTATTTTTTGAGGGTCAATGTGAAGCATGACATGGTAGGTGGGTTATATCTTAAACTCTTGAAGGGCATTCTTTGCCTACATGGGATTTTAATCTTCAAATCAGTTAGACAATGGAAGAAAGTAAAGGTACTTAATGCCCTACAATTTGAGGACTATGATTCAACAAAGTCCACCCCATAACTACTATTTCTAGTGCAAAGCCTTAAGATTTTGCATATAGGATTTGGCATTAAACTTGTGTTATAATATGAGGAAAAGACTTTAGAAACTTTGAGCTTGTAGACTGTATGTTAAATCCCATGGAGACTTTAGAATCAATGGAAGTGAAAAGTCTTCATTTTTGTGTTGTACTATAGTAGGTTTAATCCTCTAAATCAAATTTTTTGCACAATAGAATTTTGCAATAATTAAAAATCTTAACAGTAGAGAATTGATTTGAAAATCTAGAAAAAAAAATTACAAAAACAAAAAATTTGATTTGTATTCTCTAAAATTTTCACCAATGGTGCTAGTATGTGAGTATGAAAATGCAAGCATGTGGGTTTTGAGCATATATATAAGTAGATATACTACAAACATTGAAGGTGCTTACAATATAAACACTTATCATATAGGTACCTTTATTATAGTTACACTATAATTATGGAGGATTTTTATAATATAGACACCTATTACATAGGTTTGTAGTCTTTTAGGCTCATGTGCTCATACTCCTAGGCTCACATAGCAGCACCCCTTGTTACCATGTCAATCATTTGTTTACAAAATTGCAAAAACAATCATTGGAAGCCAAACTACTATAGAAGACCTCCCCTTTTCACAACAAAAATTTGAGGATGAAAAGTTGCATTTTTTTCCAACTAGAATGATTTGTTGTCATCCATGAGACGCTAAATGTCCTTGTTGACGTTTTAAGGGTTAAATCCCATGGGGATGGAGGGTCTTTTTGTTGCTCACTCATCTCTTAAAGGTTAATATATTTTCTCCCTTTGTGAGAGCAAACTCTCAATCTTCGAAGGAATAATTATGCTCACATGGATTATCCTACACTTGAATCAGATTAGAAAAAAAATATAAATAAATATGGCATGTAAAATAAATATTGTTCTCTTGAAGTGTTCCTAGACTTTTGTTGAAGCGTCCCTTAAAAATGTCATTAATTTACCCCCTTATTTAAATGTAATTAGTTGACTATTGTATTTTTTGAGATTTTGGTTTTAGATCTAGCTATATGATAGTTTTAAGTGGCCTAGGGAGCTTCCACTTTGAAAATTTATAGAAATTACATGTCATATCCAAGAATTCTACTTCTTTTTTTTGAAAATTCCTGATTTTCAATTGCTACAATAGTGCAAAAATTTTTTTTTGCTGGAAAAAGGTGCCTGAATTGCTTATATCGACGATTCTAGGTGTTTCCAGCGCAGGGTAAATGTAACCCTAAACCGACCGTCCCTTCTCCAATACGGAGCTTGCCAATGAAAGTAACAGGAGAGGGTTACGACGCTTAGGCGCTGAATCTCGGGGCAACCTGTGTAACACCTGGATTCCGACGCTTGTGTAAATTGGAGACTCTCGAACGGCGACGTCTTGTTAACAAGATTTCATTCACCGTCTCTGTTTCAAGTTCGTCACAGGCGGGGTATATTTTCGAAGCTTCTTGCACTTGCAAGCACGAATTGCAGAGTTCAGTCCTCGGATTCCTCGCAGCGGATCAATTCCATACAATTGAATCTCCGAGAAAACTGTCGCGAAGTGAAATAATGAATGTCTAAAATTACAAAAGCAAAGATTCCTTGGTGCAATTTACACCGCAGGCAACGAAACACCAGATGTCACTTTGACGGGAGAGGTGAAACTTCGTTGCAGATAGAAGTGTTGCATGCCATCCCCGAAAAAATCTGGCAGACGAAGAATGGTTTTTGAGACAGATCACAGAAGAATACTGTAGTACTGAATGGATTCAGTTGAGTGAACTCACCAACGACCGGTGTAGTAACTCGTGTAACTCGTAAAAATTTCAGAGCACAACAAGAGTCTACGGACCGTAACTCGTAAATTTTTTGATACCGTAACGAGAGTGACAATCTTACCAGCTGCGTATTTGGACTGGATCGCCGCAAATTTCCGTCAACCTGGTGAATTTCCGAGCACAAATTAATCGGGAAACTGTACGTTTCGTGCTGGAAGGATGGAGCTATCAACACCTGGCGAAAATGGACACGTAGGCTGAAGCGCCTCCGGAAGCCAAGCTGCCTCGTCACGATTTTTTGTCTCGCGATGCGGTGGCAGGCTAGCAGCGCCATTGTACTGACACTCAGATATAGAGCTGCAACGGTGTCATCGATTCAATGGAGCTTGCAAAAGTCAGCTGGCGGGAAGATCGAGACGTCAGGCTCAATATATTACATGCCCTCCTCCTTTGTTTCTTAACATCTGTTTAGCGATCACGCTTTCAATTAGATTTGTACTGAGTTTTAGTCATCTGACGATTGTTCTTGCGTTTGAGCGATTCTTAAGCAGCAAGCTATTTTTCGTGATTTTGTGTTGAGATCCGTTAAGGCAAGATGCAGCACCCAAGTATGACTGATAAGGTGAAGAACGTGTTGGGAGTCGGACAGGGTACCACAGGCCAGGCTGCCACAGGTATGCTACATAATCTCCGTGATGCTCTTCGCATGTAGAATTCGATAAAGTTTCGTGTTTCTTTGCGCATCTTGCATTTCTTGTATAGTGAAATGGCTGTGAAACCTCAAATTTCTGCAAGAGTTTTGTTTAATAGTTGCAAGGATTACCTATGCATCGATAGCTCAGTTCAACTGCGTCAGTGATACCCTTCGCAGTTCGGACTCGGTGTAGTTTTGTTGTTGTTTTTTGCACATCTTGAATCTCTTGCACAGCAAACGTGATTGTGATACCCCGATGACACAAAACACTTTCACTTTCAGATTTTTGATTAAGAGTCGCAAAAGGTCGGTGATTATGCGTCGGTTTCATGTTCTAATTTCTCGCAAATTATTGGCGCAGATCATCACAAGTATGGCGTCGGTGCTGGCGGCCACGGTACTCATGGTACTCACGGTGCAGGCTATGGCAATACTGGCACTACTGGCACCGGTTACCCCGCCACTGCCCCCCACCAAGGAGGAATCGTTGGCAAGGTAGAGCAAGCCGTCCTGGGCCATGGCACTCACGGAACGAACGCAACTACGGGAACTGGCTATGGCGCTCACGGAACTACGGGAACTGGCTATGGCACTCACGGAACACATGGAACTACGGGAACTGGCTATGCTTCATCTACTGGAACTGGCTATCCTCCATCCACGGGAACTGGGTATCCAACGACTGCTACCCACCAAGGAGGTATGCTTGGTAAGGTAGAGGCAGCCGTCTTGGGTCATGGCGCTCACGGAACACCTGCAACTACGGGAACTCATGGAACTCATGGAACTGGCTATGCAGGCGATGGATATGGCCACTCCGGTGCTGGCTATGGAACTGGCACCGGAGGCGTCATTGACGACTCCTTAGTTGGGCACGGCTATGGAACTGGCCATGGTGGCACTTACGCTGCCGGTGAACCCTATGCCAGTGACCCCTATGCCACTCACCTTGGCGGTGGCACTCACGGCACTCACGGCACTGGTGTCACCCATGGCACTCACGGCACTGGTGTCACTCATGGCACTCACGGCACTGGTGTCTCCAATTCGTCGGGCTTGAGCTTGGCTGAGAAAGCCAAGCTGAAATTGACCGGCCACTTGTAAAGGATAGGCCCCATTTGTGTCTCACGTAGGAGTGGCTTCTGTGAGATGTATGATACAGTATGGTAGAGAGATCATCTTCGGTTGTAAGAGCAGAATTTGGTGAGGTCAAAATTCTGATCAATTTGAGTTTCTGATGGAAATCTCAAAGTAGGAGGTTGTAGAGTATGGACTGGTAGAAATCCATTTCTAGTTGAGTATTGGTAGCTATAGACATTTGACCAAAATCATGCATCAGTCAAGCTCTTGGTGACAAAGAACATCCAAGTGTGTGATCTGTTGTTTGTTATTTGGCTCATTGTAGGACATGCCAATAGTCTTTTGACACTTGCAGTACCCTCAACTTGAAATGTAGTTCTTGTTGCCGTTTGTACAGACTAAACTTTAGTTGAACAGATTGTGACCCTTTTTCTAAATCTCTACGATGTAAGGAGAGGTGAAGTGAAACACTGGTCTGTTCTTCGAGAAATTGTGAGTTACATTTTGTCACTTTCGATGGATATGAAAAACTCTCTTTTTTCTTACATTTGATATCTGGCTTGCTTGGCATGCTACTGATGTACATGATATGCTAGCAAATGTGGACCGCAAAGTGATGGTCCTGTCAGAAACCCAGATTCAGAATGCCAATAAAAACTCTCGTCTTGCAATGTTTAGATATCTCAGCACAAACGAGAATCCTGCTTTCACCCCATTCACAATCATGCAAATCTAGTGTGATTTTACAAAGTCGATACTATCAAGTAAATGCACCTTATTTTTACCTTCAGTCTAAAATAGTCTCATCTAAATCGTGACTAACCTGTAACCTTTATGAAATTAACATTTTGAAAATTTGTAAAATTGTCATTCCTTACAAAAATTAAGAGTATTTGGTAGTATGGCAGAACCACCTATAGTTGACCCCTTAACCCTTCAATGTCAAGGCGGACTATTTGCGGCCGGTGAATGACAAGAGAATCTCCTGTGTAGGAGAGAAGTGAAACTATTCATCCTCCAAATTTTGTGGAAAAAGGAAAGACCATCTACAATAGCTTGACTTCCAATGAGTGCTTTTGCATTATTTTAATCTAACAATCCACATGATGTCAAAAGAGATGATTTCCACAGTTATGAGCCCGTCATTTAATGGTTAAACGTCGAGGTGGACGTTTTGTGGCCGATGAATGACAAGGAATCTCATGTTTAGGATAGAAGTGCAACTATTCATCCTCCCAATTTTGTGGGAAAAGGAAAGATTATCTATAGTAGTTTGACTTCCAATGAATGCTTTTGAATTACTTTAATTCAATAATTCATACAGTGATAAAACAGATGATTTCTATGGTTATGAGCCTGTCGTTTAAGGATTAAGCAATTCTACACATGTTTGGGAGTAGCAAGGTAATTACACCTAAAATCACCTAAATAAGCTTTGTGGCATGACAATATGCTTTAGAAAATGAAAAACATTTTTTACACATTGGTGAAGGACGATGAATCAAAATGCAAATGGTTCTATACTTTTTGGATATATTGTGAACTAGTTACAAATTCTCAGACACGCAAGGTGAGGATGCTAAAAGTATTATGTAGGTGATGCCAAAATGCATTTGATGCATATGAATGACTCTAGAGTTGCATGATTGTAGAGTTTGACACAGGAAGGACATTGCGGACAATTAGTGTCCAATGAATGACAAGGACATCAGGAACTACCCCCCTACTCTCTTAATACTATTGCAGTATTATTTCAATGGTCTTATACTCCAATATTGAAAGTGTATTATTTGAGTACAAAAGTAGTATTGCAACATTGTAGTTTCAATGGGAGCAATGCATTTTCATTGAAACTATATTGTTGTAGCACTACTTTTGTACTCAAGTAATACACTTTCAGTATTGGAATGTGATACCATTGAAACAATATTGTTTCAATGGGGGGTACTTTCTTGATGGAATTTTCCACTGTAGGATAGAACTACAAACATTCATCCTTGATTTTTTTGTGGAAAAGTGGAAAACATCTACAGTAGCTTGATTTCCAATGAGTACTTTGGGATTTTTAAAATTCCAATGACTCTCACAGTTACATAGTGCATGATTTCTAGGATCACCCCCCGCGTCATTCTAAGGTTAAAGCAACAAAAAATTTATTCAAAATCATCCATTTCTAAGGTTCTTCTAAAATACTATAAATAAAACTACACACTATTCAAACTTCACCTTACATTTGTTCTTGTCATGCGCTTCATTTTTGGTATCCTCCCTATTCAATTTTCCTTCCAAAATAGGGGTCAAATTTGAAGAGTGGTCAATTTTAGGTGTAGTTACCTTATAAGGCAATATAAATTTTATGCCATGAATGAAGATGAAAATTATGGGGTTTGCAAATTTTTGATAATTTTATGCCTTAAATTGAAATTCATACCTTAAGTTAAATTGTTTGTTTGTTTGTTTTATTTTGTTATTTTTTTCGTTGTGATTTGTTCGACCTTACGTCCCATGGTTGCATTCTTAATACTATCGGAAAGCCCATGACAAGGAAGGGTGCATGGACTTTGTTTTGTGGCATTTTGACCTATGGTGTGAATGTTATGGATTTTTGAGTTATTTTTGGATCTTATATTATAAATTTTTGTTTTTCTCTTTTGACTATGGCAACAACACTGGGCACATTTGTTACTATGAATTTTGGAAGCCAAAAGTTGGCCTAAACCTATATCCAATGTATAGACTCTTCCAATTCTGATCATTCAAGAATTACTTTCCCGCTTATTACTTCCTACTTTTTTGCTCACTACTTGGGGACATGTGTCATGATCTTATTAGTTCCAACCTTGAAAAGGAGAAAAAAAACATTCCAAGCTTTGGTTGGAAATCTGTTCCAACCTTGATTGGAAATAGATGCAACCTACAAGTTTAGTATGGTTCCTTGGTTGGGAATGGTGGTTCTACTATAGATACCATTGGCAAATGTCAATGATGTTGCCTAAAATTCCAAAGATTTTCAAAATTGAATCTCGAGGTTGTTATACCATTCATGTATCCATTTCTAACAAATAGACTTTTGTTGAAAGTGCCATTAAACTATTCCATACATAATTGTGATTGGTTCACTATTTATTCTTTAAATTTTAGTTTTGCTACCAACTCCTATGTGATGGTTTTAAAGGCTTAGGCATTTTTCACTTTGAGAATTCTTATTAATTACATATTTTATCCAAAATTATTTTCCTTTTTTGAAAATCATGATTTTCAATTGCTAATACCATAAAAAAAAATATCTTGAAAAGGTGCCTCTTGTAGTGTTGAGTTGCTTATTTTGACAATTTTGGGTGTTTCACCTTACATGATGTTGATAATTTATGTGTGTGATGTTGGTAATTCAAACCAATAACTTTTGCACAAAGTGAGGCATCAGCCATTTGTGAATGGTGGCATTGTATTGTGCCTTTTGCAATGAAATTCCGTTTCATTAATTTCAAAAGAGAAAAAAAAGTGAGCTGTTATTTTCATCTTTGACTTCAATAAATTTCTGAAGACTCACACTTTGAAGGTGCCTTGTTCTGAATGTCCGAAATAAAATGAGATATATATTGAACATTGTTAATTAAAGGTTATTGATATATAACATCATTCAAGAGTGTCAAATGGTTCCTACATTTCAATACCAAGATGGAAAATATTTTGTCATTGTCAAATGTTGAAAACTTAACCAACAAAATAAGTCTATAAGAGATTTGGGCATTGAAAAGTTGATACAACAAAGAAGTCATAAAAAGAAAATCAACAACAAAGTTGAGAAAGTATTGGACCATAAAATAACACAAAAACAATGATAGTGTAATATAGAGTTGGTTTATTAGAGGTTTTGTGAGTTCAAGAGTTCAATGGAACAAAACTACTTTCATCAATTGAAACCTCGCATCTCTCCTAATTAGGTTTTTTCCTGTGACAAGGTTGCAACATTGGTATGCTTTGTTATGCTCATCATATCCTACAAGAGTACATAGAATAAATTTTGGGTCAAACTTCTACCTTTTTGAGTTGGAAATGTGACAATAGGCAACAAACCCTAGAATTCAAAGATAGCTAAGGTTGGCAATGTTAGCTTCTTTGGCTATTTGGAATTTTAATTAAAACTCTTGTAAAGAAACAATTCTAAATGTGATTTATTACTTTTGCTCCCCTCCTCCTAAAGATGTTTTAGGATTTTAGTTCAGCCATGACTACACTCTAGATTACTTGAAGCAAAGTCTTTATTTTTCCATTCGGCTATGCTACTATGATGAGGTGAGTATCTAATAATTAGTTCTCTAAGGATAATATGAATGTTGCAAATGCTATAAACAAATGTGACATATATCCCCTTCACTCCTAATGTATGCAATATAATGTGTAGTATTTTCAACCAATGATTTAAATTGTTTGAACATACATATATCTAATATTTGAGACTTGTTAGATAATAAGTAAATCTAGGTTTGTGGGAAATATTGTCAATGAATATAAGGATGTCCTTATTGCCTTGGCGGGCAGTAACGGGCAAGGGACTATACATATCATTGCGTTACATAAATTAAAGACCAATAAACATATAAAAAATTAAAATTATTGTTGATAAAAATGATAACATATGTTTACATGATAATCTATAGAATGTGACTAATAACATCACATAATATATAAATAAATAATATTAGTAAATGTGATGGTTATTTATAACAATGAAACCTTAAATATTACAAACCTATTTTCCAAACAGATGTAGGAAGCGAAGTTAGACCCCAGTCTTCTTGTGCACCCTAGAAGTGGAAACATCACCATGGCAACTGTGCAATCTCATCAATGTGTTGTCAATGGATTATTCGCTTGCAAACGGATTTTTTTCCCAGCATTCTCTTTTCGGAAAGTTTGTGAATGCTAGGTAATCACCCCGTCCAACGCTCGAAATGGATTTCTAAAAACATTTTGTGCACTAGTAAAGAAAAGATTTTCGGCGTTGAAATTGATTTCGCCAAAAGTAAGACTTCTCTAGCGAGAATCGTCGAGAAACATCTTAGACTCAATTTTAGACTCTGGTAAAGCAAATTCGTACAGAGATTTCGATGAACGCGCTAAGTGGAACTGGATGTTAAATAAGCTCCATGTAAGTTTTAATAGAACTTGTCAAAAATATCATCTCTGCACAATGTGAAGGAGGGTCTTAGCTTTCAACACAGATTCAGTACTGAGCTTGAGCACGACAAACATTGTCAAGAAGAATGAATGTTGCAATAATCCAATTGCATCCCTCCTCAACACATGGTGCGGCGCCAGATGAGAGTACGCTTCCTATGAATATGGTCACCGAAACAAGGAAAAGAAGCAGCCTTGGACTCGAGAAAAAGGAAACACGCTAGATTCAACAAGCCCAAACGTAGACCTACAACTCCCAATTACTCCCATCGCACGGAAAGCGGTGCAAAACCAGCAATTGACCAAATCGTAACAAGAAGAAAACTCAAGCCCAAAGACCAGCATGAAGGAAGTATCTATTCACTGGGTACAGTTCTACTCACACCACATGAACCTAGGTACCGAGTGCTACTCTTGGATCCTCATTTCAAGGGTAAAATCTAAACCAGTAATGAAATAACAAGCAATTCGTAACCAAGGATTTGATCAAATCATGCCATCAGCATTGCAATATGACAAAAGTCGTCCAGGGCAAATCTAAAAACCTTGGTCTTAGAAAATATAAAAATGAAAAGCATCCTCAATGATGTACAACAGGGGTGTCCCGCAGAAGAAGGCCTTTTTCAAATCTACAAGGGCCAACTTCCATAATGAGTGGGGTGGGTCCTTCAAACTAAGAGCTTACCGATATAAAATACACAAAATTCACTGCTATGTCATTGGTACAACAATATACCAACCAAAAGTACACCTGCTCTGCACTGCATTATCTCCCGGCATACTGTAGTGAAAAGGCAGAAAAGTAGACAACTAGAAGACACTGACAGAATCTGATTCGAGGTTTCCATAGAAACATCTCTTGGATTACTCTCCTTGTGCCAATCTGCCCACCAGCCAGCCCGAGCTAACTTTATCAAAGCTTCTACCAATTTGTGACTCTGGATTGAAGGGGAGGGGCATAGCATCAACAGAAGCTTCCCTGAAAAATGGGTCTCTCGTAGTGTAAGTGATTGTTTATATGCATGGCTACAAGAAAATGTGAATACCAGTGCCAAGTTTGAATGTTTAGCACATTTAGCAGTCTTTTCACCACCTTGAGCTATTTGCGGAATTCACATTTGGGTCCCCACCTATACTCACATGGAAACCAGCCCTTTGTACATTGAGAAAACAAGAATCGCGTTGTGCCCAATGAGGTAACAAACCTGTGAATTCCGGAGCAGGAACTAGGGTTTGCGGGATTAGATTTTTAGGGTTTGGGGTTTGGGGGGAGCAGATCACCTTCATCTCCACGTTTCCGTCCCGAAACTGCAGTCGCAGCGAGAGCAGGCGTTTATCAAGTCGAGGTCCGGAATCGACGCTGCTCCGGGGCGCACGAAGCGCGCCATGGCGGGATCATGGTCAAAAGTGGTGACCGTGGAGTTTCGAGAGGAGGATTCTCATGGAAGCCAGCCCTTTGTACACTGAGAAAAGTAGAATCGCGTTGTGCCCCGTGTGGTAGCAAACCTGCAAATTGCGGAGCAGAACTTGCGATTTAGGGTTTGAGTGACCCAACCCTAATCACCTTCATCTCCAGGTTTCAGTCCCGTAACTGCAGTCGCAGTGAGAGCAGGCGTTTGTCGAGACTCGGGCCGGCATCGACGCTGCTCCGGGGCGGCGCGAAGCGCGCCATGGCGGGGTCATAATCAAAAGCACTCACCGAGGAGTTTCGAGCGGAGGACTCCGTTCGCTCGCGTTGCAGAATAAGCTGCGCTGCGGACGAGCTTGTTCGCCATGCTCCTTCGACTTCGCAAATGCTGAACAAGTCGTCGCTTTCGTATCCCTCCTCGTCGTCATCACCGAGACCACGGTGCGGGTGGGGAGGAGTGGTCGCGACGCAGTGGTCGATGGTGAAAAGCTCCTCGTCGTCGCTGATGGCGTTGGTCGCGGTCGCGGTCGCGGATGCAGGGACTGGAATGGGGGAATTGGACCGCAAGGTTTCCACCCCGCCGCTGCGACGCATGCGCGTCACGTTGCAACTCAAGTGCTCCAAGTAGAATTTCTGCTTGCGAGGAGTGTGGGTCTTCAAGCTCCGGTCTAAAACCACTTGCACTGCGCCGAATGTGACTGCGTCCTGCACCCCGGTGTTCAAGATGAATACCCCTTTCATGGCTTTACCAGTCTTTGTCTAAGATGACCATGAATGACTTCGCTGAGACGACTTGGAAGATCAAAAACATCGAATACAAGAATTGAATTGAATTGAATTCATCTTTTAGAACTCTTTCTACCGCCACTAATGTCCATTGTGAAAATAGAAGTCACAATGTCATGTTTTAGTTGAAAGGCAATTATAACACTCTTACTGTAGAACTGAAAGCTTTGCGAGCTTTTCGATCAACATTATGAACGTTGAAGATTGATGCAAACTATTTGAAGAAGAAGGTTAAGTTTTGGTTTGAAAGACCAAAAAAGACCACCACGAATGAAGCGTCCATTGGTAATGGCTCAACTATCTAAACCTCATGGACTTAGATGATGAATTCCATCCTTTAGCAAACTATTTGACATTGTGTCTCTATTCAAACTTCTCATGTTGCTTTCATTGCTACATAGAACATTGTGTTTGGAAAAGTGGAACCTCATCTTTCCTATAGACTTTGAGAGAGTCATAGATCTTCAAGATTTGATGGAAGAGACAAGTAAATTTAATAATCAATTTGAGTCATTAGTGCTTGTTCCTTGCATTGTTTCTATGGCTTACCAATCTTGTAGTTCATGAGAAAGAGATAATCTAAACAAGGAACTAAACTTTGAGAAGCTTAGTATTTGTAGCATTGACTCTTGCTTTTTGAGTAAGGTAGCCACTCTAACTTCCTCAGGGTAATTCTACCAATGCATGCAAAGCTTCCTCTCCTTCTTTTGAAAGCCAAAAACTTAAGGAATATATTCCAAGTGGTCTTAAGAATGGTGTTAACAAGAATCTCTAGACATGAATTTAAATACACCTTCATGCTTAACTCACACCACCCTTAATACCATACCTTAATCACTAAGCACCCACAAGTCCATATTTTAGACAATGAACATGTATGAATAGCAATACTTTTCCAAAAACTATTCATTCATCCACCGAAATGCTTCAATCTTCAAAATGCAAAGTTCCTACATGACTGATTCCATGAACTTGACTACTGTAAAAAAATATGTACTCAAAGATACAAAATTGGAAGAAAAAAAAAATGAAAAATGACGAGTCGCGCACCTGCACGATCACGACTTCGGGACGCGCCGCGGACTTGACATTCACCGCGAGCTTCACGCCTTTCTCCGCACACAGCGTCTGCAACCCGGGCGTCGCCGACCACGCGAGCTTCTTCAACGCGAGCTCCTTCTGCAAATGCTTAGCGTTTGCACCCAGCCAAGTCTGGTCGTTCACCTGGCACTTGTACCCGAGCGGCCCACGCAAGTAGTCCATCACCCCGAGCAACACCAGCAAGTCCCCGCCTCTCAACACGTGCTCCAACGCCCACGCCACCGCGGACACCACGGCGTCGCGCGCGTTCGCGTCGAACGCCACCACCACTGTGTGCCTGAGCTTGCCGTCCTGGTCCAACATATTCCTATTCCCCGACGTCGTCGAGAGGCTGCTGGCGTCCGAGAGACGCGACGACGACGACGAGCCGCACTGGACGTCCGATGAGAAGGAGCTTCCGCGACTGGGGGCTTTCACTCGTAATGGGGTCTTCCACAATCTTGCATTGGTCTCCGATGGTTCTGTGGCGCTGCTGTGGTGACCATCGCGACGAGAGCTGCTTGCTGGTGGCGGTGACTCGATGCCCACCACTTGGGAGAGTTTCTTCAGCTTCCGAACCTTGGTATCTAATGCATGGCCTGACACAAAACAATATCTTTAAGAAAACTGTGCAAGTCTAGCATGAGGGGACGCTATTGACAACGATGCCCACCACTTGCGAGAACTTCTTCAGCCTGCAAACTTGGGTATCAAATGCATGTCCTAATAGAGAACAATATCTTTAAGAAATTGAGCAAGTCTAGCATGAGGGGACACGATTCACTACAACGACATGATCCTCCGCATATTCTCAATCAGATTCAGGACTTTGTGAGTTAGACTCTGGGATGATGGTCAAAGACGATGTAGTCGATAAATTTAGAAATCCGTGTTTGGTGGCGCATATAGATTTAGGATTCTGATTCTCTTCACAAACGGCTTGATTATATTTGCAGATTTCCTGAATTTGGCAAGGGTTGGGTAACCTTTGGCAAATACCTACTCTCCAAATCTAGTTGTGCGGTCAACTAGAAATACATTAATATTGCTTATAATGCGGACATCTGCGTTTGAACGATTGTCACCTTGAGTTGGAACGTCCCGCGGGGCAGTCGTCCGAGAGGGAAGCTCGAAGCTCCGTCGATGCGCTCCAAATATCTTGAACCTCTTCATGATTTCAGTCCTAAACTCACAATTGCATCAAAAATTCTCCTTCAGTCAAAAAAAGCTGCCGGTCTCGAACACCGACATTTCCCACACCGAAGCTTCACCATCCTCGCACAGCCAAACGAACACCTTGCCTCACAAGAGTTCAAGCAATGGACTGCCAGCAGCCCACATTCAACAAAATCGAGTCAATGGATACAGCACCCGCTGAAATCCTCTCAGCTTCTCCGAACTAGCGAACCATTTCGCTGAATTGGCACTCACTTTCCGCGAAAAATAATCAACAGTTTCTAAATGGAGCATCAAGGCCATAGCAAACCAAAACCTTGGAAACAATGTTGCCGTCTACATCGGGTTCTTCAAACCCCACTTCAGCAACAGTTTCTAATTAACTGGAGCATTCCCTGAATTCAAAAAGTAAACTCCAAGCTTGTAACCCATGTTTAAATTTTACCTCTTCATGACTGCCAGTCGGGCTCCTTCACTCGGCTGTGTGGGATTTGGCATGAATTGAAGCAATTACATCATTCTAGCTCGAAATGGACCAAACGAAGCCATCTCGTTTGTTTGCGAGCACACACAACCCCCACCCCCACCCCCACCCCCACCAGTACAGGACCTCAATAATTTCCAGTAATGGCAAAAAGCGAACCATGGCTCTGAACGAGGGGACGGATTGAAGTACCACAGCGTGACGCAAATTGCGCAAAGGAAAGGCACCTCTCTTGTGATTCCGTCCATCGATTTCATGCCCGCCGTGACTGCGATGGACAAACTGGAAAGTCGTCGCGGCCTCGCGGGCGAGCGAGGCGGAGTTCGGAGGGCGGGATGGAAGAAAAGCATCGGACGGAAGGGAGGGCACTTACGACCGTACTCAAGTAGGAATTCAATAATGAGGATTCCGTCCATGCAGTCACAATACGAGCTCACTAATTCGTAAATTTTTCCTGAATTTTGTGAATTTGTGAGGTGCATTAACCCATAAATGCCGCGGAGGACGTTTATTCAGCCGATGAATGACAAAGAATCTCTTCATGTAGGACACAAGTGCAACTATTCATCCTCCAAATTTTGTATGGAAAGGGAAGGTCTATAGCTTGACTTCCAGTGAGCACTTTTGCATTTTTTTAAGCTAACAATTCACAAGGTACCAAAACAAATTATTTCCACAATGACCGACTCCTCATTTAAAGGTTAAAGTAGAATCACCAGTAGCAGATCATTTAAGAGATTTGGGAACAAATGGTGATGAGTACGAGGTGGTGAAAATTTTCCCATGTAGGAAGATAGGAAATATGAAGATAGCAAAATTTTCATAATTTTATTTCCACAATTGAAATTACTATGAATTTTGGGAGCCCAAAAGTGCACTTGACTAGTAGCCAATGTCTAGAGTCTTCCAATTCCGATCATTCAAGAACTACTTTTTCGCTCACTACTTCCTACTTTCTTGCTCACTACTTCAGAACACGTGTTATAACCTTATTAGACTCAGCTTTGAAAAAGACAAAAAAAATTCATTCTAAGCTTGAATTCTAGCCTAAGGTTGGAAATAGCGCACTGTACAGGTTGGGTACTGGGCATGGTTGACAATTTGGTGCTTCTACTTAGCATGACAATGTGCTCCATTTTTTTGTTGATTCTTGGACCAGAAAAAAATAATCTAAAAATTAATGTAAAGATGGTTTGCCAATAATCCAAAGAATTCATTCAATTATGTACAAATTTGTCATCAAAAAAATTTTGATGGCAAAATGAAGGGATTTCTTCATCAACATTCATGGTAATGAAGAGTAGAGAGGTCATTTCTATAATGAAATTCATTGTTTGTCATGAATCCTCAAAGGATATGGGATAATTTGAGGATGAGAGCTTGATCGCCAATTGTCAAAATGTAAGAATTGTATTCAAAGTAGAATTTCAAACCTCATTTTGGTATAGTAGAAAAAAAAATTCCAAATAACTTTGGACTAAAAAAAGTTTTAAAATCAAGTTAAATTTTATCTTCAAAAATCCTTTTGTGATTTAGAATCTCAGGAAAAAAGTTATGGACTAAATTCAAAGAGGATATTTGAAAATGTCCTTCCAATCCTTCTCTGGAATTTTTCCATAACTTTTGATTGGAGTCTTGTAATCCCAAATTGATTTTTGGATATGAAATTTAACTTGATTTACCAAATTTTCTTTGTTCAAAAATTTTTGAAATTTTTTTTTTCTACTATGCCTAAATGAGGTTTGAAATTCTATCTCAATCACAATTCTTGCTTTTAATTTAACTATGAGTGGTTGAGATTCTTCATAATTCTAATTTACATATCCCACATGGGTTGTTTTACCTACTACTATCCCATATGTGTATAAAGAACTTGTCTTCTCACTTCTAAAAAAAATGCATGACTTTTGAAGCAAGGTAAGGTAGTTGTCAAATCCATTGATCTCAATCAATTGATTGTTGAATTTTTTTAAGTATTATTTTAATGCATCTAAATTTATTCTAGTAATTTAATTGTAAGCATTAATTGTAAGCATTGTAAAAGTTGCTATCTCAATACAACTTTGACAAGTCTTATATTGAATGCTAACTATCCATGTAGCTACTTATGGATGTGGAATAATCCAGATCATTTCATCTGGGGTGGTAGGATGTAAAACAACCCCATGTAAGATATATAAATCAAAATTAGAAGGAGTTCAACCCGCATAGTGAAGTCAAAAGTAGGAATTGTGTTTGAAGTAAAATTTTAGACCTCATTTAAGCAAGATAGAACAATTTTTTTCCTAAAACTTTGAAAAAATCATAAGTTGAGAAATCAAATTAAATTTCATCTCCAAAAATTTGTTTGAGATATTAAGCCTCTAATCAAAAGTCATGGACAGAGTTCAAAGAAGGGTTGGAAGGAACATGTTTTTGAAGGCTTTAAATCTTAAACAGGTTTTTGTAGATCAAATTCAGTTTGATTTTTCAACTTTCTTTAAACCATAGTCTTTTGAAAAAAGTCTTTCTACTATAACCAAATAAGGTCTGAAAAAAGCTATTCTACTTTGAATACAATTCCTATGTTTTGACAATGACTACAAAAGCTCTCATCTTCAATTATTCCATACCCTTTGAGGATTTATGACAGACAATGGATTTCATTACAAAAATGACCTCTCCACCTTTCATTACCATGGATATTAATGAAGTAATCTTTTCATTGTGCCATCAAAAAAGTTCTTAATGGCAGATGGTTAAATGACAAATTGGTATTTGATTGAATGGATTATTTGGATTTTGGACAAACCAAATCCATAATTAGTAAAAGAATGTGGCACACCATAAATGATCAATCACCATAGTAATATTGTAGCTTAATTTAATTTTCCATGATATGATGTAGATGAATTTTGTGAATGAGAACTCAAAAGAGAAAAAGACAAACTCTCTGAAGGTCACTGATTGTTATATGGACAGTTACAATATCTATCTATACATTAATTAGCTTAGTTTTATTTATTCTATTTAGGTACCATGTTTGTTTGTTTGTTATGGTGAGATTTTTAAAATCATGTATCTTCTAGTCACATTCATGGTATTGTTAGAAAGCTCTCTGCAAGAAAGTGTGCACGGACTTTGTTTCATGGCGTTTGGACATACGGTGTGAAAAATTATGAATTTTTGAATTGAAATATCTTTTGTTTTGAATATTTAACTTCATATACAATATTAATGTGAGTTAGTTTCAACATTTGTATGTCAAAATAGACTAAATTTGAAATTCATATAATTAGCACAAATTGTCAATCTCAAAATTTTAATTTTTTGAGATATTTACTAATATTAAATTTAATCTCTAAAGTCCCAAAGCCTTTTTTCTTTAAATTCCACTTTAAAATACCATTTTTATTCCAAAGTGCAAAAAAGATTAGAATTTTTTTTTATGCGTATCTAATTGTAGGACCTTGCATTAGACTAATATAAAACATGTGGAAGAAATTTCAAAAACGTTGACAACATGGATTGCAAGATATTAGTGTTTGAAGTGAAAAAAACATGTTTTTTTGCACCTCACTTGTTTAGATCATCTGGCTTCAAATCTTGTTAGTTTAAATTTTTTGCTTTACCAATATTGAATTTCAAAAAAATTATGTTGAAGATTTGAGTTGAAAGTCTAGAAAAAATTTAAAAATAAATACTTGATTTTCATTCTTTAAGAAATTTCTAAGTAGAAGTAGGTACAAGATTGATAGAAAAAAACTAGATCATTAATAGCTCTGAGATGAAATTAAAACGCAATAATTCTAATAGTGAGATTTTGAGCTAGTAAGAAAATTAAACATATCAAAAGAATTATTTAGAAAAATTGTGAAAATTGTGTTAAAAAATGAATCCTATAAGTTATTTTTTTTTTTAGAAGATGGTTAGATTGTCCAAAAATTAAGATTGTCTATAACTTTCTCGTCACTAATCCAAATAGAATTAATCAAATCTTTCCATTTAGACGAAAATACTTTCTATTAGAATCAAAATTTTGAAAGTTTTATTTTGACTTTTTGTGATTTTTTTATATTGCCCAACAATCCCAGTTTGGAGTTTAGAGTGGCATAACTTTTGGCTACTAGACATCGCTTGAAATAAAAATTATATTCACCCAAAACTTATGTGCTTTTGTATCTTCAATTTATTTATTTTAAATCATGAAAACAATTGAGAACGTAGAAGCCTACAATGAAACTTAAAAGGGTTTAGGAAAATCCTGTAAGCATTTAGAATTTGGACAATCTTCAAATCCGTTGAAATATTTAAGGAACTACCAAATGCCAAAGACGTACTCCCTTTCTCTCACTAAAAAACCCTCCAAATCAGGCACAATTTGTGTCTTACTAAAAAGCTCTGTTTATTGATTTCAATCATTGAGTAAGCGTTGGCCATATTGAATGACTACCTTGTGGGAGTAAGTGGCAAGCAATCAAGGAGCATTCTCTCCTAGCAAGCTTGGCCTTGCCTATATGAGGCACTTTATATTTGTTGTTTCCTCAAATAGTAGTGTTGACGATGGATTTGGTGACCACTTGGATGCTAAGCAAATTTGTTCATGAAAGGGGCTAAATTTCCTTGTTGCGGTATTTAAGTTGGGAGCATATATTTCTACAATTCTATTGTTGCCACCAACCTTTAAATCATCAAGAATGACAAGTTGGCATCATTTATGAATAATGCTCAAATATGATACTTTTCACATAGATTTTGGGTGCATAAACGATGGCGCCTAAGTTGGAGATTTTGCAGAGATTTTGGGGGATGGGAACTTACTAGTTCTTGAATGCATGTATCACTGGCACAAAGACTAAAAATATATTTAATCCCTCATAGAAAAGTTTTTTGCAATTTTTTCGTGGGACAAAAGGAATACATAACATTTAGAATCATGCACTCACAACATTGGTTCTATATAAGATGGCATGGAATATTCCACATCCAGCAATACTTCATTAGTATTTAAGTGAATATGTGGAGGTTCAATTTGACGATCAGGGTGCATGAAGGCTACACATAACAATAAAATTAGTTTGCCTTATCAATTAAGTTGCATGGTTCATAGAAAATTACTCTACAATCCATCAAATTTAGCAAATACTTCTTCAATTATTTTTGTTTGTACACAAGGAGGTTCATGAGCGGTTTGAATTCGAACAATACCTAATTTAAAAGTAGTGCATTCTTGTACAACAACAGTGAATATTTATACAGTCTTTTATGTCAAGAAATTACCAAAGGGCAACCTAATTTCACTGTATTTAGTTATGAAATGTACCGGTACTCAAAACTTCACCATGTGTAAATTTAATTTACTCAATGTGGAGGTCTGGAGGTTTCCGAGACACTCTACAATGCGTATTTATACCGTATGCAATAATGCAAATGTGATGATGTGTCCAAGTTTGATTGGTGTCCATGGTTTGAGTGGGAATTTAGATATGGTTGGGCTGCTAGGGCGGTGCAGTTATGAAGTGGAGTCTTTCTTTGGAATCCTCCGCCATTTGGCAGAAACTCAAAGTTACTGCATCAGGTGGCATTATAATGTATTTAAAATCCAAGCTCACCTAATAAACTAAGTAGTTCTTTTTCTTTTTCTGGGATTTGTTTTTGGGTCACAATGGAGTCATTTGTCCGGCAGCTCTTTGAATTCACCAATAATTATCATGCATTCTCTATATTCAAATATTTTTTCACATAGTTACTCTGGTTATACCATGATTGCAAGTTTTCTTCAAAGTTTGAATATGAATAAAATAAAAATTAAAGTTTGAATAGTTTGTGTTTAAATTTTTTAGGACTAATTTGTGTTCGAAAAAGAAAAGAAGAAGTTACACTAATTTTTATCATGTAGCTGAAAAATTTAATAAACTTCTTTAACGGGTGAGGGGGGATTTTTACTAGTTCACCAATACGCTTACCACCCATTCTCCCCAATTGTTGTTGTTAATTGAATGTTTATTGTTACCCTTGAAACAATAAACATTCAAAGGTAAATCATGGTTACACAACTCTACCAATTACTACCTCCGTCTTGAAATAAATCCATGGTTTTCTAGAAATGACTAGATTCATACGTGAGTAACTCCCATTTTCAAAGGATTGTGTAGTTACTATAGCTTCTACTAAACCCCACTAGGTGTGAAAGAATGGAAATCAACAACGAAGAGGGGCATGTTGAAATAGGTGGCAAAATCGACTAATTTTTGTCCTTTTGGGAACTACTTCACCAATATTAATTTTGATCATTCTCCAAGCAACATTGTTGCAGTGATGTCCATTGAAATCTTTTGCATTCAATTCCGACTATTTCATGTGATTCAAATCTACAAAATTCTCAACTAGAGATTTGTTAGTAGCAGTTTTGGTATTGTTGTGGGTTAAGTTATTTGCCTTTGGTTGGTTAGAGTTTGCATCTTGATTCCATTTGCAGGGATCAAATTGTTATATAGTCTCTAGAGTGCAATATTTTTTTATTCTTTTGCTTTAGGTTGTTTGAACTAGCTTCAATTGTTGTCCATCAAGTTGTGGAGAGACAATATCAAATTTAAATTGGGACAAGTATATTTGACAACCTCGGATTTATTTCGGGATGAAGGTAGTAACTTCTAAAGAACCAAGTGTCCATTCAACAAACACTTGAAAATTCAGATAGGATCATATGATGTCAATTTTGGTCAGATTTTCATAAAAAATTTACTCAATGTGTGAATATATAGTCATATATTCCTTAGGGGGGGTATGATTTTTTTTTTTCAATTGGATGCTTGAATCAAAAAATATACTTTAAAATTTTTTTGGGATAATTTAGGCATCTTTTGAGGCATCTTTAGCTAAAACCTTCATCAACTTTTGAATTTTAGCATGTATGTATCCTAACTTGCATTGTAGGGTGATTAAAAATAAGCCGAACTTTCATATTTGCTTCTAAATTTTGCATAAGTGTACATGACAAGATTTAAAAACTCAATAGAGGAGAGATTCAAATTCATCAAGAGCAAATTTTTTACTCCCAAAGGACTTGAATTCTACTAACCCCATTTCATAGGAATGATTTATTTATTTTATTTATTTATTTCTCACTTCAAACATTATAATCTTTCAATTCAAGCATGTCAAATAGGTTGTGATTTTTTCAACACATTTTCATAGTAGTCTAATACATTTTTATATAGTTGAAGTTCAAAAAAACAGTTTTTATTTTCAATTTTGAGCAATGCACTAAAAAGTGACAATCTCTCTCAAAAAACACCCAGTCACCGTCTTTGTTGAGACTCTTTGTTTTGTTCTGTTTGTTTGTTAAAGTAGGATTTCTGGAACCATGAGTCCCTTTGTTACATCCTAATATATTGTCAGAAAGCTCTCTGCGAGGAGGGGTGGACTTATTTCGTGGTGTTTGAACCTTTGGTGTCAATTTCTTTGAACTTCACAGTTTTTCTGAATTAAAAAATTACTTTTACTTTTATTTTGCATGTGGCAATGGCACAGGGACACTATCATGGTCTTTTATAATTCATCTTTTGAGTTTGCTTTTCAAAAGTTACTATTTAATAGTAATTCTCGTTGTCCTGTTTTGCCAATTGATGTGCATTGATGGAAAATGCTCTGAGTTGTTGGGAAAGCTTATTAAATCATTTGAAAGGGATAAACCTTCAGATAGCCCTTTCTGGTGATGGAAAAAGTAAGAGGTACGTAAGTTGGACCGTACGATTAGTCTGAAGAGGAATATTCTTGACGGACGGATGCTGCCCGTCCTCTTGTTGGTGTCTCATCTATTTCTACCACCAAAAAAATAGACTCCCAGTACAATGATTCAGGGTCAGTGCAACATTGTGTGAGGAGCTTGCAATGAGTCTGCTCTTAACTTTTGGTTAAAAAACAACAAGCAGGTACAATAGGAGAGGTTTTGGTCTTTGGAGTACTTGCTTGTTTTGGGGAGGGAAGGTCGATAAGGTACGGTAGTGTGACATGGGTTTCAATTTTTATTAACTCAAAAATGTAAAAAACGAATTTCCAGAAAATGGTAGGAAACAAATAACGAAATGTGTGAAAAATGAAGAAGAGATATGACGAAAAGTTTAGTAATTGTTTTTTGGCAACACAAAATATTTTTAACACAATATTATTTTAATAAGGCAAATAAATGAACCACTACTGCTTCAACCGTTATTGATTCAATTAAAACCCGTTAAATCCACTCCACTTTCATTCACCTTCATTATCCCTTTGAATTTGAAAGGACGTGATATTTTGTTCAAATTGAATGTATGACAAAAAGTCTAATAATTATGTACTTACAAAAACGAAATCATCATTATTCCATTTAAACAAGAACGTACCTCTTAATGTAAAAATAATAATTATTTTGTTTTTTGCCAGAACGAACCCCATGTCACACTACGGTAGTATCTACAATTTAAAGCAACCTTGTACAAGTTGCATTTGTGGTGGGGAAGCTGAACTTTTTAAAATGATCTTCAATAAATTTTTGAATAAATTTTTGTAGGAAGAAAAATGGAATTGGGCATTAAACCCAAGTCGTTTCATATTTTTTGGACCTCCGTGAAATTAGTTATGAATTTTCAAAGTGAAAATATAGTGGTCACTAAAAGCAACCACCTCCTGAAATGTACACTTTGGTTACATTGAAGAAAGTAAAATGTACTTCTATATTAGTGGGCGCTTTTAGAGCACCCTATCTTACTCATTTTAACTTTTCTTAGGTAGTTTTCAGTTGATGCAAAGTCTCCTCCCCTCTTGGACACCTTGCTATAACATTATTCATTGGTGTTGAAAGACCTCCTCTTTTTTGCTAAGGTGGAGAATGGTAAAATGGATAGGGTTCTAAAATGGTTCACATGTGGTGTTGATGGTGATATGCATTTATGCCCTAAAATGATTATTTTGGAGACATAGAAACCGTTTTAGAAACTTATCCGTCATACTATCTTCTACCTTAATTTTTGAAGGACAAGTAAATTACTATTGATTTCAAACTTAACTATCTATTACTTTGTTTATTGCCACTTTGCAACTATGTATGAATGAAAATCTTTGTATTTACTTTCAAAAATGAAGTCATTTATGCCATATTTAACTATTTTTGGACTTTGCAAAGTCCAAAATTGATAAAGGGACATCTAAGACAGTTGTAGATTTTGACTTCTATAGATTTTATGAATCTAAAAATGATATAGATTTTGGACTAGGTGGTTTGAAAAATATACAACAGGTTTAGATTTTAGATATCTATGACATCGGGAGATCTCCCGATGGACAAAGTCCAAAATTCCCTTAAAAGTCCAAAAGTAGTTAAATATGGCATATTTGTTCTTCTACAAGTTATAAAGTTTACAAATATTTTTGGGTGAAAATTTGAAATTATTATGAATTTTTTAATAAAAAAATGAAGAAAATTCATATCAAATATAGAATATAATAAACAAAAATTGAAACTTTTACCATGATGATGTTATAGTGTATAACATTGTGGTACAAACTTATTGTATCACTTGAAAATTAGAAAATCAACAAGCCATGGTTATAGACCTAAAGTTCATATTGCTATAAAACATTTGAATTTACAAATTTTCAAAGATATTCAATTGGAGTAGAAATTGCACTCTGCAAGCTTTATTTCATTAGTTGAATAAAAATTCAAAAAAGATCATTTTTATGGCTAAAATTCACATCAAATATAAATAGAAAGAAATGGTCAAAATATACTACAAGATTGATCCTTGGATTAAGCATCTTTTCTTTTGAAAAATCAATAATAATATAATGAAGGAATTTGAAATGCTTTTCACTAAAAATATACTCAAACAACTTCCAAAATTGTTGGATGAAAAAACGTTTTTTTCCATCCTAAAGTCTAGGTGGAAGTCATCCAAAGAAAGTTTTAATTGGATGTCATCAGTGTCTGAAGGTTAATATTCCTTTAAATCTTCTCATCCATGTTGTTGTGGATGGAAGTATTATTGTTAATATCATAAAATCCTTGAAGAAAAAGTGTATGTGTAAAAGCTTTCATGTAATTCCAACGCACGGAATAGAAGGTATTTATTTATTTGTAGAATTGAGCATCTAAACTCTAAAGTGAATGTTTCATTTTGTGTTCCATTTAATACTCAAACTTCTTTTGTTTCATTTTCCAAGTATAAAATATCAAAAAATATGCAAAAAATCAAGGAAAGATTTAGGTGCTAACTAAAGGGGTTAATTGGTAGCTATCTGAGGTGGGTACCTTCAAACTACCACTTTTTGCTCATGTACCGCGTTACTATAATAGATTGGTCAAATTTTCATTCATTTTCATACTGGCACTCGAAAGGAGGTTCCAGCGCACCTAAAAACACAACATTTGGATACCGTATGCAAAATTTATGAAGGAACAAAGTTTGGTTCTATAACAATTTTTTCCACATAGACACATGATTAATTTTGGAGATGTATATAGAGTGAAGATGGCGGTTTAGGGTCAGTGGCGCATTTGAGGGGGCCCACTTTACCGTGGCAAGACCAGCAGCACTGTACCTTTCCCTCACCAAACTTCGCCAGGCACATTCCTCTGATTCGAAGCATAGAATTGTTGTACGATCCTGGCTGTTCAATTGGAATATTTTTTCTTAAGATCCTAACTGGGTTCTGGGGCATACTATTTCCAATACCATATCAACCCTAGATACTAGCAAAGGCACGTTTCAGACCTGCTCACCTTGGCTTTTCACAAACTCTGGAAGGCAAAGCGATGATTTCGATGATTTCGGCAGGGCAGGTTTCTTTTATTCTTAACCCTTAAATGATGAGCCGGTCACCAATGAAATCATCTTGTTTGGGTACCGTGTGAATTGTTGGCTTAAAAAAAAAATGAAAAAGCACTCGTTGATCCAAGATAAACTATTATTATAGAAGATCTTCCCTTTTCACACAAAATTTGGAAGATGAATAGTTGCATTTTGTCTTGCATAGAGGGATTATTTGTCATTCATTGGCCAAGAAACGTCCTCTGCATCATTTATGGGTTAAATGCTACTTTACTAGAATATGTACTATTGTGTCAATTCACCGATTGCCTATCTTTTAAAGCAAGCCTAATGAAATTGTTGGGTAGTCTCTGTCCCTACGGATGCACAACTATCAAGGTGAGTGCATCCAAATGTAATAGGAGTTGTTTGTAGACACCTAGAATAAGCTCTATAACCAAAGTGCAGATGGATTCAATGTTGGCATGTGAATTACCATGAAAGTGTCATAGTGATGGGGTCGGGTTTTGTGTTGGCCAATAAAATGACCTTGATACAAGCTTAGGATCTGTCGCTTTTGGGTGTTTCTTTGCACTTTTTTGTGTCTACTTTGGTGGTAGTCAATTGTCCCAATAGTAGGCGTAGCTCCGAACTTGTTTTCACAAATTCATATTATATTCATACAAGCTTGAAACAATACAAAACTAATTTTGTTGGTTTCCTAAACCATTTCCTAACAGGCTCACATCATTTTATTGTGTCCCTATCCTCAAGATCTGCAAATCTTGAATGAGTGTCACATTTAAGTGCTTCTACCGTACGTAATGTTAAGCTTTGCAAGTTACTACTGTCTTTTGAAGGCAGAAAAGCTTGTGGATAAAGTTTATTTCACGTTGCGGAACCTGTAAGAAACCTTATCTACAAAATTGGAGACCTACAAATTTGTCACACAATACTTGCTATGTATAATTGTGACAGCTCGAAACTCATCCCTCCGTCGCAGATGTCATATACTTTGATTCTCTGAACTATCATTACCAAACAGGAATCCATCGTCAAATTCGTCACTCACCGAATCTAGGCAAAGGACACGTCTTATCCAGCACTCAATTTGTACTAGCCCTCACTACAGTAGAACACTTTGTTACGTCGCAAGTTGTAAAAAAATACCGTAGAAACATCTTATTAATTTACTAGTGAAACTTTGAATTCCTTCATCAGCAGTCTCGTTGGTTTGACCTCCCAATTTCCAGCGTGTCCCACAATCACACCTGCTTCAAGCCGAGCAGCGCACGAGGTGGCCATGTGCAGACCACCATGAATTCATACAAGCACCCGACAAGCACACGAGCGCGAAGGGGCGCTACTTAGCTTCGGTATCTTCATCAAATTCGTGGCGCTTGCAGTCACCTCATATTTCAACCCACTTCGCGCAATAGAGCTGATCCACTTCGCACTCCTGCCCTGGCTCGGATTTTTGTGATCACAGAGGATTCCAATCAACGTTACAACCAAATAATTTCAGAAAAATATTAAAAACGAGTGAATCATTCACCCACTCTGGTACCCACTATTGGCGTGTCTCTGTTATTGGGACGAAGTTTTGCAACTTGTGTGCAAAACTGTAATCTATCGTGCTTTTCAGAAGAAGAAGAACCGCATTACATGTAGCGAGTCACAAAAGGGAGCCCTCATCCCCCCAACTTTCTGAAGAAATGTACGGGCACTGGAAGGAGATGAGTTGATAACCGGGAATCTTTCACCGAACTCGATGAAGAATCTTGTGCTTGTCCAAGGCAATGAGTAAGGCTTCCACCAACTTGGACATTTTGACTCCCCCCTATAATTAAGCTCCCCGCAAGAAATGACTTGGGATAGAACATTCTCTACTTTTCAAATTCTCTCAACATCATGCAAGAACTGTCTAGCAAGCTACTCATGGCTCAATTACATTAATCACCACTAACATCCCCACCCTAAACTACTCCTAATTTTGACTCTTACTATTGAAAAAACTACGCCAATGAGACCCATTTAAAACCCTAAACCTCTTTCAACCGCCAACAAGACCCATCTAAAACTACATATGATAGTTTAAAAAAATGAGAACCATGGTCAAATGTTTATTAAGACACTTTCAGACCGTGCGAATACACCAATGGTATGTGCAGTACTCTGCACTTGCACACTACAAGAATATGCACCATGATCTCACAAATTCATTTATGTTACGTTGCTTTGGACGACTTGCTTTGGACACAATCAACCAAATCACTGGCGCACAACACATACATCCTGTGCTGTTGGTGAGCACGCCAACTTACCGCGTAATCCACGAGAGTGCATACCTCCTCAACGTACATCATTCCGTACTCTCACACTAGAAGAACATTCACCCGAATTCTACAGAATTATTTATGTTGCTTTGGACGACTTGATTCAGAAATAATCAACCAAACTGCATCAAGCACTGACGCACGTGCGGCACACTCCGAAGGTGTTGACGAGTTTCCCGTCGGCGTAATCCATGAGACCGAGTGAATACCTCAAAAGCATTCTGCACTTGCACACGGAAATCAATTGCAAGAAAATGCACCCTGATTTGACACATGTAATTTTTTTATGTTGCTTCGGACAATATGATTCAGAAATAATCAAACTGCATCACAGGAGCACGGTATACCCCATGGGGGTGGTGAGCCCACCGTCCGCGTAATCCATGCAAGTGAAGACCTTCACAACATTTTGCACTAGCACACGGATCGAACTATAATTGCAAGAGAATGAATCCTGATCTAATAGATTTTTTTATGTTGCTTCGGACGACTTGATTCAGAAAATAATCAACCAACTGCATCATTCACTGACGCACGGCACACCCCATGTGTTTGGTGAGCCCACCGTCCGCGCATTCGGATACCTAGTCAACATCATTCGGCACTAGCTCATAAACACGGACTACGATTGCAAGAAAATGCATGCACCCTGATCGAACACATTTATTTGTTTATTATGCTTCGGACGACTTGATTTGGACCCAATCCATCCATCACTGCCGCACGGCGCACCCCTTAGGGTTGACTAACGCGTTTCCCAAGGCGGCGCCTCCACGTCCACCGACAGCATCGCGCTCGCTCCAGGGGCCTGCGTGGTGAACTGGGCGTGCCAGACGGGGGCACCGGAGTCTATTTTTTTGTACATTTTAAAACTATGGAATACCGAGGAAAATGTGAACACATGGCAAAAGCAAGCATGCAAGCAACAATTTTTCCATAACATTTGAACTAGCAGTAATGCACCATGCAATACCAAGAAAGAAAGAAAGCAAGAATACATAGTGAAACTAAATCTATCAATAAGACCAATCAGACTGAAAACCAACCAGTCTTCGTTGCTGGCTCCAACCCTCCAAAAGCCTCTAAAGACAGACAACATCACCTCCGTTAAAATGGCGGTATTTCATGTGTCACTTTGAGATTTACTTGCTTGACAATAGATATGCAAACTGATCTATGCAAATTACACTTCATCCACGAGAGTGCAGTGTTAAGCAGGGGTTTCCACCTCCCCTCCGGCTCCCCCAATCGTTTTATTTTCTTCCTTGCTTGAGGGTCCACGATGTCATTTTAATGGAATTGTGCCAATTTACCCGTACACACTCTCAAGTCCACATTTTGTATGATGCACAGGGTGCTTGTGCTTCTAAGTAGTTACTTCATCTAAATAACTTCTCATTCATCCAAAGGGGTATTACAAAGGAGTATTAGGGTCTTTGGATAAGAACAATCCTTTATGACCTTTGCTAAATCACGCTAGTGCTGTGTTGTAGTTTGTAAATGATTTCCAGTTAACCCATAAGCTTTGCTACAATTCTCTCATACTGTCTCTCTATATATTCGAGCATTCTCGCACTCGTCATAGACATAGCCGGGTGCTCAGCACAGAGCGAACTATTCTTTCGCCTTTTACTAAAGAATACCGTGCGCTGGGTACACTCTCCGGCCTACCCCATTTTTTGGATTGCCTCCATGCAAGGGGCCCAACAACTGAACACCAAAACGAACAATAGGCAGATTGGCACCCTAACGCCCACTTTCACCAAGATTTTACATTGGCATTCCTTGGGCAATTAGTGGAGAAATCATAGATATTAAGCAATCAACATACGCAACCCAGTGCACAGTTTCTTGTCCTCTAATTCATATAAATTCTTTTTACCTCTTGACTATCCGCTAATCTAGATCAATGTTTGTGTGGTCCTGGCATGAAACGGAACTTCGTTACTGTTGAAGCACGAGTTGCCTGAGTGAAAAACGGATATTGTCCAACAATTAATGCTCGTGAGCTCAACCTGCAGTGAGCTGATTTCGGTGATTGGAGAGAGAAATACTGTACAGACATTGTTTGATCACTGCTGGCGAAGGTTCTAGTTTGTCTTTGGCTTGATTCTCCTCTTTGAAAATCGAGTTCCACGGAATGCAACAATGTGATATATTCATACAGAGTGACGATGTCAGAACAGAAAACGATTGAGCTGGTAAATGAAATAGGCAGGACCATTGTGACGCTTTTTCTAGCAACTCTGGAAGTCAATTCGGCAGTCTCTACCTTTAATTTGCATAACTTATCGATCCAGTGTTTTGCTGTAGAAACAATAGCAGGACTGAAAATATACTCATGCTTGCATAATTATATACATACAAGCAGTTGCAAATGTCATACTGGCATTTATTTCCTTTGGCATTTTGCCATCTGGTGCACAAGCTTTGTATTCGAAATGGATTTTGATGGAACACTGCAATGGGAACGCCATGCTTCAATCAACAAATAAAATGGAATGGAACATATCATCAATTTCGTTAAATTGGCGCCATTCTGGCGACAAATATGGCGACAAAATGCTTCGCAAAGCTCAATAAACAGGAAAGGTGGAGAGTTGCATTTGAAGTTGCAAATCCTGGAAAGAGTGCTAAAGTAGATGCAATGCAGCCAATGTAACGAAATGACCGTTTCATTACGGGTTGTCACACCTTCACTGAAGGAAAATGAAAACGATTGCAACAGTATTGCAACACTTTCGTAGCAGTTACTCCTGTTCGCAATACAAAAGCAAGAGTGTTTCAAATGCAATGCAGTACTGTCGCAATAACTTCTATTGCAGTGTTGTTTCCTCAAAGTTCTTGCATCAATATTGAAGTTGTATAAAATGTTGCCTTTTATATTAGCAATATTGTTACATTATTGAAAGTTGGACTGATTGTTTCAATATTGTTTCGTTTTTGATTTTCTATTGATTTAGTTTTCTATTCAGTTTTGAACTACACTTGAAACAATGTACAAGCAATGCTATTGCAAAATTGTGACAATTTTAAATTGATACATGTTTGTTGCAATATTTTTTTTTTTCCATGCATTGTCATATTGTTGTAGAATTGTTTCAATATTAAAACAGTATTGCAAGCAGTATACTTTCAATATTGATATTTTGTTTTGAATCCAACTACAAATTGTATTGTTGTGATTTGGATTTAGTGTTCACAATTGCATTGTTATTGAACTGTTCCAATACTCCAAGTATATTGCAACAAATCCAATTGTTCAAATACACTGAATTCAAAATTTTCAATGTATCTCACCAATATTTTAAGTTTCATTTTCGTTAAATTGGCGCCATTTTGGCGACAAATATGGCGACAAAATGCTTCGCAAAGCTCAATAAACAGGAAAGGTGGAGAGTTGCATTTGAAGTTGCACATCCTGAAAAGTGCCAAAGTATAGTGCCAAAGTATAGGGCAATGCCCGAGGAGGAGGGCATTCTGCGATGTAAAGGGCCAACGAGGAGGGCGGAGCCCGATGAGGAGGCTCTTTATATTGCGGAATGCCCAACGACGGCAAGCATTGCCCGATGTAAATCACAACCAGGAAATCAACGGAATAAGATGAAATACTTGGGATGAAAAATCAAAGTTGGATGAAAAATCCGTAATGTCCGATTACGTAGGTTTGTCCGTGTAATTGGGCATTATGGCTGATTGCGCTGCAGAAGCCTCCCAGGAAATGAATGGGCGATATCCTGGGAGTAGTTTAAGTAGATGGAATGTAGCCAATGTAACAAAAGGACCATTTCATTATGGGTTGTCATACCTTCTTCTCCCCATTTTCAGTCAATCTTCAGAGAATGAGGACGTGCCACTCTTTCTTTGAATTGTATAGATTTAGAAGTTTTTTCTTTTCCTCAAGGAATGAAAAATGAGTGTGAAGAAGTTTTGGCATGCTAAGTTTTCACCACTTCACTTTTAGCTTTCACCTTGCTTGCCGTTTTTACCTTGGTTGTTGTTGGAGAGCTTGGTCACTAGAAAGCTTCGTAATTTGTGTAGGTAAATCTCATTGTGCACTCTCCATTTCCATTCTCCACATGATACAAAAAGGGGTGTCACACCTTCTATATGGAGAAGGGCTCCTATTGACTCTCCTTTTCACTCCATACCTTCTCATTCTTCATATTGAAAGTTTCATTCTTGCAAAAGATAAGACAACCCCTATCGGTTGTATTAATGTGGATTTTGTTAAATTGGTGGTGTTCTATGACTTTTTTTCAAGGCACACTTGAAATTGAAATCAATACTAATCCTATTTTTGAGAGTTTTGTACTAATGAATTATTAGTATTTTTATGATGTGAAATGTAGATACTCATCAAAACTTCATAAAGATGTGAACTTTCAAATTGGGTGTTCAAGTTAAAAGCTATGACATTCATCTACACAAAGCTCTTCAATGTAGGGCTTTAAAGTAGAATTGATTGATATAGATTTGTGTTTCAAGTCACTCGCTTTAAATGTGTCGATGCCATGGGATTCCACCAATTTTAATCCCTAAAGGACCAAAACCATTGCAAAATGATTAAATATCATATTTGAGCTAAATTTAGCTTTTTCAATTGTGCTCAATCATCAATATTATATTTTTAGTAAGTATTATTATAAATTGCTTGTCACTTTAAAAAAATTCAATTTGTTTCGTAAAAAACAAACATTGTTATCTTTTTTAGAAAAAAAGTGAAAATAAATAAGTAAACATAGCAAAATCAATCCAATTAATTTGAATTTTTTTCAAGAGGTATAAATAGCAATGGAGATTGGTATGAAGATTTGCAAATTAATTATTTTATATTTTACACTCAAAGCACCTTGGTCAAGTCAAATGCCACTATCAAGCTAAATTTATCCATTTAAATCATTTAAATATAAAATTTTGATATTTTAAACTTGTGAAAGAATGTATTTTTTAATTTAATATGATTTTTTTTTCAAAATTTTGATGGAAAAATCGAACTATTGTGGTTTTTGAATTTTGACACATAAAATGAATATAAAATTTAATCAATTATAGAATGAGAAATATAATTTTGTAAATTTAAATTAAATTTTTTTTTTTCAAGAAGTAAATATAAATGAAACGTGTACAACACAATTGCGTAATTTGAATCCTAACACATAGAGCTTGCAATTGTAATCATTCTTTCTATAAAACTTGTCAAACTTCATTTTCTAGCTTAAATCAAATGCCAAAAGTGGTTGTTTTGAAAGTTATACTTAAGGTGGACCAAGAGGTTAAAGAAATTGACTTGAATGTGCCGAGATGACTATTTTGGATAAAATTGTGATGCATCCCATATACGTTAGCAACATATTTGGGATTAGGGGATGCCTTCATTCCATTCTACATATACAGCTCTCATATTAATGTACTGTACGCAAGGGTCATCAACATTTCAATGGGCATTTAACTAGTGTAAATGGTCTTTGTGAAAACTATATCAAATTAAAAGGACCACAAAGTTGGGTAGAGACCTTGGAAGTTAAATAAAATGAGATATTGAAAATGTTAGATTGCATAAAAACACACAATATATATGGGTTGAAACACCTCTACATAATTAAAAAAATTCAAGCAATAAGTTCCCTCCAATTAAAATTAACATTCATTTATACTAAAAGAATCTTAAATTTTTATTAATGCGTCGTACCCGTGCATTCCATGACTCTGAAGACCTCGACAAGGCTCTGAAATAGCAGCTGCTGCACTGTACAGTACTGGACATTCCCTTCAAATATGCAAATATGAAATGACAAAGATTTTATTAGCACTCCAGTCACTTGGCAATATATTTCACTAGCTACTTGTTAGAAATGGTTTATTTTAAGAGAGCCCAAAATGTGTCATTTCAAGTGCGCAAAGCTTTAAGAACTGGAAAATCCATTTCTTTAAATTTTCCCATTTTAACAAGCATAGCAAAACAATAGATATTTACAGCATGGAAGCAAGCCGGAAATCTTGCCCAGATTCATGAGCCCGAGTATGAGTCATAAGCTTTAATTTGTGCAGACCGACTGAGAATGATAGCAATGAGGAATGGGGGCGGTGCAGACATGGCGTGCAAGTTTCTTCTTTTAGGTTGTTGTGATCTTGGAATGTTTTACAGAGCAGAATTTTGTAACAATATGCGATGGTGGAAGCTAGAGGTGCAGACGTACTCATTGGATGATCATATGTTTGGATTTTGATTTTGATTATTTTGCAACTACCGTACTATAATGGAGGTCTGGAGCTGCCTGAACACTCTAGGGAAAGGCCGGATTTCAAACTATTTTTTGGCACGTACAAATTGGCGCTCCTATTAGGTGGGAGGCAACGAAAGCTACAGAAAGTAGGCCTAACAAAACAAGTGGTCCTTAATTTCAACTTACTTTCCTCTTCGTTTCTTATTACTTTCATTGGGTATCACAATGAACTCTCTCATGCATATATGTGGTTTCTGCGTTTGATAATAACATCGCCTGTCAAACATGCAAATCGGTGGCCTTCCTGCCTTACTTTCGCAAACTTGTGAAGTCCACGCACAATCTTGCCTGTTGTAGCACAATTTAGGTGTTCTGTAAGTAAGATAAGAAAGTAAAAAAGTAATGCTCCTGTGAATGGAAGTTGACAGTGAAAGGCTCTTTTCATTCCCATGCAGGTTTATGTGGTATCGAAGCTATGGTATCTCAAACAGCATTCATGCAGGCATTCAGGACCTGTCAGTTCAAAAACAGGCTTTGTATGCGTTGAGTTCATTCTCAAGCTTGGCGCTGTCGCGAGCCTTTTCTTCCAATGAAGGGGCATGATCTCGCTCATCTCATTGTGACTTCTCTGTTGATTCTCAAACCTTTATTAGCTAAGAGGGTTTAGGTACAGCACATGACTAGTGCTGCTTTGGCACGAAATATTGGACTGCTGTGTGAAAGATTGAAAACGGACACACATCACAAAGTACAGGACTTCTCAGTCTTGGATTGCCTCAATTTACATTTTGGCTTCCTAAGGGGGGGTGGTGGTGAATTTCAAAGTTGGTGCGCATATCATCGCCTTTGGATGCCTTGTGCTATCTGTGTTTGGTTCTCAATTACCCATGTGAAGATGAATCGAATCATCATTGGATGACTAAGGTGATAATCAAGTTTCGGAAATTTGGCGCAAATCTAGAAAGAAAAGATGTGACATTCATGTGCACAAAGATTTGAAAATTAGATTTAAATGTTTCAAGTCCTGTGCCCTGAAAAGTGCCAACGTCATAGAAGTTTAGCTGCCAATTGAACAAAATTGACTTCATAGGAACATACCCATATTTTCAATGCCAACGTCATAGAAGTTTAGCTGCCAATTGAACAAAATTGACTTCATAGGAACATACCCATATTTTCAATTGTCCATTCAATAGACAATTGTCTTTCAAGGGTTAAAAGTTTGGAAGCTTATTTTGCTATCCACTTAGTCAGTAATTGTGTCCCAACAACTGAGATGAAATGTACTGACACTTTGTGACGCATGACCTCATCCGAGGGATGAAATGATGTGAAATATTCCACACCATTCCGTTTGAGGGAAGGGAGCCTTTCTGATTGCTACTTCTGAATGTTATGCTATCGGCACAACAAGCTAATGTAATTGGCTCATGGAATACCGCCAATTTACAGAAATTGAGAGCTGTTGACTGAGCATTGGCAGTAAGATATGATGTATTTCTTATTGGCACAAGAATAAAGTTCAATCCAATATTTGATGCGTCCACACAAGACTGTAAAAACTGACGGGCAGACCATTTCTGTAAAAGTGGGTAAATGTGAGTAGTTAAGATTAGTTATATTGGTATCAAAAATATGATTAAAATTTTGTATGTTTCTTGAATTCTTCAAACATGACAGTCGATTTCTCAAACAGACGAGTACCAATCGTTTCAGTTTAAAAAAGTGATTCATTTCAACAATTTCTACGAGGGTTTTTCAACTGTAGGTGCAAGATCCAGGTTTGTCTCTATCTCTCTACTAGATTAGCATAGTTTGACATCCGCCATTTTTCACGCAGCATTAACGAAGTTCTGTCTCAAGCAAAAGGCCGCACAAGCATGTGAGCTAGACCAGCGGACAGTGAGGAGGTAAGGATTGTTTAAAAAAAACATTAGAGCGATGAGAAATTGCGCCCACATTTACAAATGTTGCCATAGTCTTTCCATGACCTCTCCACTAGATGAGGAACGCTTTTTATAAACACGGTCAGTGCTTGATATAAATTGAGGATGGAGTTCCAATGTGGTTGTCAAATTCAAACATAAATGTGCAAACATTCAAACATTTTCGAGCAAAACATAAATGAAAGCTGTCGCTTGCATTTATCATCAAATTACGTTTCAATGGCAGACTTACACAACTTTGGCACTTTTCAGGACACATGGCCGGAAACTCGAATATATTCCGGTCGCTAGCAAAGTGTCCATTTATGTCCTCTGTGATTAGACATTCTCTGCTACAAAACGATTCGTGCCGGGCTACAGAACGGACGACTGTCCGTTTTGGTGTTTAGATGTTGGGCCCCTTGTGGAGGCAATCCAAAAAATGGGGGTATGCCGGAGTGTACCCAGCGCACGGTATTCTTTAGTAAAAGGCGAAAGAATAGTTCGCTCTGTGCTGAGCACCCGGCTGTTTTGCACCGGTGAGCGAGAATACTAGAGTATATACAGAGACAGTATGTGAGGATTATAGCAAGGCTTATGGGATAAATGGAAATCACTTACAACACAACACTGGCGTGACATGCTTGCTTTCAATCTGATAGGTTAGAGCGATAGATTTAAATTCACTATGGATTCTCGCTTCCGTAATACTCTTCGCAGGATTGGCTCTAACTTGTATTCTCTCTCTCTAAAATGAAAGTACTTTCTCTACTTTGCGTTCAAAAACAACGACAGATAACATGATTGAGCAACACGATTGCAGCACCACAGTGTTCGTCCACTTACAATCGTGTCCACGGTGGAGTAAAGAGTCAGGCCAGTTGATTCGAATAAAATAAAATGAAAGTGTTAGCAGTAAAATGGTTGTAGAAAAGTGTCGATGTAATTGTGTGCATCTGACTCCCTCCCTGTGATGTATGCAAGTGAGAAACTGCATCACCAAATTATTAGTCATGAGTCAACTGCAGGTTTTGCCGAGGACTGGTCAGTATCAGCTGCGGCATTCACTTGTGAGAAAAGATCCAGCCTCAAGTCATGGGCAAAGGATTCACAGGTTCAATCTTTGCAGTTCCAAAATATTGTTTCATTCCACCAGGTTTAACTGTTTCTAATGTCTAGAGAATCATGCCAAAGAAAAATCTAGAATCATGGAAACAGCAATGAATTGAAGCTCTGTTTTTGTCCCTTCAACTACGAAAATCTCGTAATCTGTGTTCCCCTCCCTTTCTCTAATTTCTTACCATCTACTGCAGAAAAGGCAGCTCTCCGTCACAATTCAAACCGATGCAGGGACAAGTTCTCATTTCCCTTCACAATATTCTTGACTAAGCCAGCATCCTCAAATTTGAGAATAATTCATGTATCTTGAAGGAAGCATGATGTGTCTTTGAAAGGATGAGGTGTCCACACTAGCTTGACTCCGAAGAAGGGTGATTTTTATTTCTTAATTCTTTGACCCTATATTCTGAGGTGTTTCAACAGTATTTTTGGGACCCCTGCTTCATTGATTCAGAATGCTAAGTTTGTCTTAGCTTTCATGCAGGTCTCGAATAATTTAACTGCTCTTGCGCACGGGCAAAAGACCCTTCTGTACTGCCAGGCAACCGTTGAACATTCCACAATCTTGAAGTTCTAGCTGCATTAATCATATATCGATCTTTGAGCAGCAATCTCTTGAAGATATTTTCGAACGACCTTCAAGCCCGTCTGGAAGCTACAGGCCACAGAGAACGCCTGACGGTTTAGGGTTTAGCGTCATGCATCATGGATCCTTTGAATCGAATCTCTAGCCACAGAAGCCAAGGTTGTACTCCAATGACTCTATTTCACGTTCAGACAATTCTGTGAAATCTGACGTAGTCTGGACGTATTGATCGCCCTTTTGCATTCATTACAACTTGCTGCAATGCACATGATCTCACGTCTACTCTTAAATCTCTCGGCCATGCATGATTTTCACATGAATTTTCAGGCTGTATATATACGTCAGCTCAAATGGCCAAACTTAAAGAAATTGGCCCCTTTCCATGCATTCGTCTGGAACCTCGTCTGGGATCAAATCTATATCAATCCTAGTTTTTAGAGCTCTAGAATTTCAAAACTTCGGCGCTGTTAATTTAAAAACACCATGCTCAAAAATACTGACTGTCGAATTCGTAAAAGTGGAGTGATTCAAACGGGCACGGTTGTGAAATTCACGTACATGACTTCTAAACGTAGGACGCGCGGTTATAGATGCGAGGTTCCCGATGGGCAACGTACAGGAAAAGTGAGAATTTCTCTCGAGACTTCGTCATTTCAACGAATATGATGTTAATATGACCACATGACATTGTCATACTTGTCAAAATTGCATGTTTCAGTGACAGTGCTAAAACTTTGACCTTTGTATCGCACAAGGCTCTAAAAGCAAGGACTGGCATACATCTTGAAAAGTGCCAATTTTCTTGAAATTCACTTCAGGAATTTCAAGAGTTTAGCAACGTTTTGAGCTACATGCTTTAACAACGTTTTTCAGCAAACATGTTCGAAAATGTTGTTTCCTTTGGTCAAATTTAGTAGCAACATTGAATGTCAAATTTTGACTCCATGTTCGTTTCAGTCATATCGT
Source organism: Antitrichia curtipendula (assembly GCA_951230915.1). NCBI lineage: Eukaryota > Viridiplantae > Streptophyta > Bryopsida > Hypnales > Leucodontaceae > Antitrichia > Antitrichia curtipendula. Next base: position 21,857,668 of record OX579633.1, on the reverse strand, counting down.
CAATCTCGCTGCGAGGGTGAATTCTAGCTAGTAGTGATTCTCCTATTTTAATAAAGACAACGACGAATTCCCTGACGTTGCAACTTCCAAATGCAAGGATCGTATCACTATAAAATTAAGCCCCATGCGCATCCCCGGACAGCAATTCCTCACATCGATCCTCGTATTCCAATCCCCATTGCCATCCATTGCCAGTACACACACTGCCAGTGCATTGCCAGCACATTGCCATTGCTAACTTTATCCATGGCGTCCGCCAAATCCACCAGTCTCGCTCTCGCCGTGTCGCTAGTCCTGGTGCTGTTTGCATCGATATCCCCCGGTGCCCAAGCGGCGACCCCCGCGACCGTCCCTCCGCTGACCTTCGTGAACGTGACGTTCTTGAACAACTTGACGCAGACGCTGACCGTGACCATCGGAGCGCCTCCGCTCGGCACGCCCCAGTCCACCACGATTGCGCCTAGCGCGAGCGGGATGCTGCCTTTGGACGTGCTGTCGCCCTTGCTGGTGCAAAACATTCTGCAGTTCCAAGTGAACGGCACGCTGTACATCGACACGGCGACTGGGCAAGCGGGAGCGCTGGGGAGACTGCTTGCGGAAATTGGGGTGCTGAGCATCGTGGTGGTGAATGGGCCGTGTGCTGATGGGCAGGCGGGGCTCACGCTCATGGATTATGCGGCCGGGAAGCTCATCAACCCCATGGGGTGTGCTGTGCGCCAGTGAACACGGTCCGGGTGTGAATCAAGTCGTCTGAAGCAACAAGAAATAAATTTGTTAGATTAGGGTGCATATTCTTGCAGTTTGCAAGTTCAGAATGATGTGGAAGATACGATTACGGCGATCGGTGTTCTCATCAACAACGTGGGATGTGCCATGCAATATTCATTTTGTTGATTCTGAATGTCCGATCGAATTGATAGATCAGGTCGTCGGAAGCAACATGAATAAAATTGTTAGATGAGGGTGCATTTCATGGTGTGCAAGTGCAAAATGTTGTTGAGGAGGTATTTACTCTCATGAATTACAGGGTCGGTGTTTTCATCAACGTGTAATTTTTGTAGTCTGCAAGTGCAGAATAGGGTATGTACGTACACTGTCTAAAAGTGTGTTTAATAAACATTTGGGCATGGTTCCTATTTTAAACTAGCATTCTTCCTTTCGAATGGGTCTTGTTTTCAAAAAAATTCAGTGGGTAATTTTTGGACGTTGTGTGAATAAATTATGAATTTTTTAAGATTTGGATTATGCATGTATTCAATATGAACTCTAATCGTCAAGTTTAAGAGGTGGACGTTCAGTGCAAAAATTTGTTGGGGAGGGTTTTTCAATAGAGTTGGAATGAGGAGTAGTTATCTTATCCAATGAGAGTGGGGATGTTGTTGGTGATTAACATGATTGATCACCAACAACATCCCCACATAGCTTGCTAGCCACTTTTACTTGAAGATGAGAATTTAAAAAGTAGAGAATATTTTATCCCAGGTCACTTTTCACGGGGAGCTTAATTATATGGGAAGTCACAATAGCTTCAGTGAATTTAAGTGAGTTGGTGGAAGCCTTATTCATTCCCTTGAACATGCACAAGATTCTTCAACGAGTTCGGTGAAAGATTCCCGGTTAATATCAACTCATTTCCTTCATGTGCACGTGCATATCTTCAGCAAGTTGGGGGGATGAGGGCTCCCTTTTGTGACTCGCTACATGTAATGTCGTTCTTCTTCTGATTGAAAAGCAGGATAGATTACAGCGGTTTTGCACACAAGTTGCAAACTTCGTCCCAACAACAGAGACATGCCAATAGTGGGTGAATGATTCACTCGTTTTTTATATTTTTCTCTGAAATTATTTGGTTACGTTGATTGCAATCCTCTATGATCACAAAATCTATGGCGCGGCAGGAGTGAGAAGTGGATCAGCTCTATCGTGCGAAGTGGGTTCGAATATGAGGTGACTGCAAGCGCCACGAATTTGATGAAGATACCAAAGCTAAGTAGTTCCCGCCCCGTAGCGCTCGTGTGCTTGTCTTGTGCTTGTATGAATTCATGGTGGACTGGACATGGGCACCTCGTGCACATGCGCTGCTCGGCTTGAATTGAAGCAGGTGCGAGTGTGGGACACGCTGCAAATTGGAAGGTCAATTCAACGAGACTGCTGATGAAGGAATTCAAATTTCTCCAGCAAATTAAGAAGAAGTTTCTACGGTATTTTTATACAACTTGTGACATAACAAATGGTTCTACTGTAGTGAGAGCTAGTACAAATTGAATTTTTAATAAGATATGTCCTTTGCCTAGTTCGGTAAGAGACCAGACGGTATGAAACAACACAAACTGAAGGTCACAAATACTGTTGAAACACCTAAGAATGTAGGCTCAAAGAATATAAATCACCCTTCTTCGGAGTCAAGTTAGAGTGGACACCTCATCCTTTCAAAGACACATGCTTCCTTCAAGATACGTGGATTATTATTAAATGTGAGGATGCTGGCTGAGTCAAGACTGTTATGAAGGGAGATGAGAACTTGTCCCTGCGTCGGTTTGAATTGTGACGGAGAGCTGCTTTTTGTGCAGTAGAGAACAAGCATGTCTTGCTAAATCACGCTAGTGCTGTGTTCTAATTGATTTCATTTAACCCATAAGCTTTGCTATAATCCTCCAATACTGTCTCTGTATATATTCTAGCATTCCACTGCAGCACTCCTGTCGAGCCGGGTGCTCAGCACAGAGCGAACTATTCTTTCGCCTTTTACTAAAGAATACCGTGCGATGGGTACACTCTCCGGCCTAGCACATTTTTTGGATTGCCTCCACACACAAGGGGCCCAACAACTTAACACCAAAACGGACAGTCGTCCCTTCAATAGCCTGGCACCGAATCGTTTTGTAGCATTGGATGTCTAATGACGAAAGACGTATGGTCACTGTTCTTGCACCAGCATGAGTGTGGGTGCCAGATAATTGTAACATTCATCGACAGTAAGCTCTAAAAACTGTGACCGGACCGGAATAGATTCAAGTTTCCGGCCATGTGTCCTGAAAGGTGCCAAAATTGTGGAGAGACAGACTTCATTTATGTTTTGCTCAAAAATGTTTGAATGTTTGCACATTTATGTTTGAATTTGACAACCACATTGGAACTCCGTCGTCAATTGATATCAAGCACTGACCGTGTTTACAAACTGCGTTCCTCATCTAGTGGAGAGGTCATGGAAAGACTATGGCAACATTTGTAAATGTGGGCGCAATTTCTCATCGCTCTAATTTTTTTTAAACAATCCTTACCTCTTCACTGTCCGCTGGTCCAGCTCACTTGCTTGTGCGGCCTTTGCTTGAGACAGGACTTCGTTAATGCTGCATGAAAAATGGCGGATGTCAAACTATGCTAATGTAGTAGAGAGCTAGAGACAAACTAGGATCTTGCACCTACAGTTGAAAAATCCTCGTAGAAATTCTTGAAATGAATCACTTTTTTTAAAATTGAAACGATTGGTACTTTTCTGTTTGAGAAATCGACTGTCATGTATGAAGAATTCAAGAAACATTCCAAATTCTAATCATATTTTTGATACCAATATAACTAATCTTAACTACTCACATTTACCCACTTTTACAGAAATGGTCTGCCCGTCAGTTTTTACAGTCTTGTGTGGACGCATCAAATATTGGATTGAAGTTTATTCTTATGCCAATAAGAAATACAGACCATCATCCTGCAAATGCTCGGTCAACAGCTCTCAATCATTCTTTTAAATTGGCGGTATTCCATGAGCCAATTACATTAGCTTGTTGTGCCGATAGATACTTCAACTTACACACAAATTGCATTTCATCCACAATATTATGCACTGCTAGGCTAAAATTCCTCTCCTGGCTCCCTAAAACATTTAATTTCATATCTTGCTTGGGGGTTCACTTAGCCCCAGTTAAAGTCCCATTCTGTGATAAAATGTGACTGTCGAAAGCACAAATCTTGAAAAACTAGAACTGGAATAGACTTGAACATCATTTTATTGGCATGTGGAACACTTCTAATTTCTTGAAATTTGGACTATTTAATCTCTAAAGTCCAAGGCCTTTTTTCTGTCAATAAACACTCAAAATTGTCATTTCTATTGCAAGGTGCAAAACTTTCTAAATTTTCATTTTATAGGCCCATCTAACCGTAGGATCTTGCACTAGACTAGTATGAGAATGTGTAGTAAAAATTTCAGAAATTTTGACTACATAGATTGCAAGGTATCCATGTTTAAAGTAAAGAAAACAACTTTGTTTTGCACCTTCCATGACTAGATTTTTTGGCTTTGAATCTTTTTAACTTAGAAATTTTGCACTATTGAGTTCAATTATTTTTAAATTATGTTGAATATTTGAGTTGAAAGTTAGGGAAAAAAAATTCAAAAAACACAAACCTGATTTTCATCCTTTAAGAAATTGGTTAAGGAGAAGTAGGTTTGAGATTGAACAAGAAACTAAATCATTAATAGCTTTAAGATGGATTTGAAACACAATAATCCAAATGGTGAGATTATTCAAACAAGCAATTTTTACCTTGTCAAACTATTTTTTTGATAAATTGCAAAAATTGCATTAAAAAAATGAATCCAATATATAATTTTCTCAAACAATTTCTATAATTGCTTGCAAAACAAGATGCTCAATAACTTTCACATTGCTAATCTATATTATATGAATCAAAGCTTTCCTTGTAGGCAAAATAATAATCTATAACAAAAAAATTAATGAATACTAATTTTTTAATGTTTTTCTCTTACCTAGTTGAATTGCTTTAGGAATTTATTGTGGCATAACTTTTGCTACCAAGCACCGATTGGAAAAAAAAATTAATATTATTGTAAAGCTAAGTTGTTGTTTTATCTTCAATTAAAGTTTCAAAAAATCACAACAAAATTGAAGTCACAAGAGCCTACCCAAAATTCTAAGTGTCCTCTGACAGGACACTTGGGACTTTAGATGTTAACAAATATAGTAAGACTTAATGTTTACATCATTTCAAATGAACCTTGCTTCTTTATGATGAGTATGAATAATGAGATTTTCTGCAAGTCAAAAAGTTATACCTACATCAAATGTGAATTGCAAACATCTATTATATTAAGTACACAATGTCATAACTCCTATCAAGATTCTTGAATGTCACAAAATCCAGCACATTCACCCCCAAGAAATAGCATACAATTATTTCATTTGACATTCAAGATGTAAACCTAGAGTGCAACAAGTGAGTGTTCTTCCTCAATATAAGTGCAATTTGAAGTTGCTAGTGGCTTCTTCCTTCTTTTATGTCATCTTAACAAAGCAACAAAACAAGATACCAATATGCAACCATTGAAGCTTCTAAAGAACTCATCCTTGGTCAAAGGTCCAGCCTCATTTAATTATCTCATCGTTTGGACATGCATGGATTGAGGTGTAGCTACCATAACATAACTTAATTGAGGAGTTGCCTGACCACTCTTAGAAAAGATCCTTTTTGTGCTTAATTTGAACTCGTAAAAGGAGGAAAGACATATGAAAAGTTGCAGAAAGTAGGCAAGGATTGGCCTTTCAACAAAGACAATACATGTTGACTACAATTAATATATTCAAATTTTGAATAATTTTGTTTATTGCCATTTGTAGTGCAATAGGGGGGTCTCATTATCACCACCGCTACTATTAGTTTGTAGTAGTTTGTTTTTTAAACCTAGATTATTTTGTAGGTTTGAATGTACACCACCATTACTATTTTGTCAACAATGGGCGTGCTTCCATTTGTGTCCACAATGGACTCATTTACCTTACACAACATGTTACTCTCTAAGTCTCTATTCAATCCGAGCTTTGTGCATTTCATTGAGTAGATAGAATCCTAGTCTGCGTTCACAATCCAGAGACTTGTGTCTTTTTCTTTTTCTTTTGAAACAAATAAAACAGAATTTCACAGACTTATGTCTTGGATATGTACATTACAGTAGCTGCAAATCTTTGTTACAAAGAAGTTATTCTTCGGATATGGTCATAATAGTTGCATTGTTGTAATCTCACAAAATGGGCTCATTTGGCAAATTGCTCTCTGTTAGAAACTGGAGTGGTTTGAGACACCATCTAGACATGGAGCGTTTTGAGAGATACTCGTCCCAAAAACCTCAGATCTTTTCACATCCTAGATTTTGGAGCCTTGAGGTTTCCAGCTGGGTGGCTACAAACCCAATTGGAACTCACAACCTAGAACTTGTTAGTCCTCATTTTCTGCTCTTGAAATCACATTTGGGCACACTGAATACAAGGTAGCCAAATTAACAGATATTGCAGAGATTGATTCCAGTATAATTATTTAGTCCTCTGACTGATGTCTGCTTGAAGCTTCTGAGTGTTTGTTTGGGTAACAAAACAAGCGGTCTTTTCAACTTCTTTTCTTCTTCATTTCTTTAATTTGTTGGGTGTCATATCCACTTTCTCAGGCATGGGGTTTCTGCAGTAAGGTAGACAACTTCTCCTGGCGAGCGTGCAAAATAATGTCCTTACTGCCCTGACCTCTGCAAACTTATTCTTGCCTGTGTTGTTGTGGCGCATATTAAGTTTGCTGTACATAAAATTAAGGTAATGTATTAATTTGACAGTGAAATGCTAGTTTCATTCGCATGCAGGTTAATTTGTGTGGTATCTAATAAGGCTAGAAGGTATCCAGCTCGAACAGCCTTGGCAATTCAAAAGCAGGCTCAGCCTTCACTCTCAAGCTCAGCACTGTCGCTCACCTTTTCTTCCAGTGAAGGGGCATCTCACTCACCTCCTTGTCATGGTGACTTTTGAGTTGATTCTCAAACCTTGGATAAGCTTAGCCGAGAGGGCGTACACAAATAGTGCTTCCATCTTTGGTACAAAATATTTGTCTGGTGTGTAAAAGATTGAAAATGGACACACATCACAAAGCACAACAGGACTTCCCTTGGATTGACATGACCTACTTCCATTCTCTAGGGAGTTACTAGGACATAGTGCTTTGAAGCTCAAAGTTGGTGCTCAGTATGGATCAAGTGTATCTAGTCAAACATTATAATCATGTTGCCTTTGTAGCCCTTGCACCATCTGTATTTGGTTCTTATCAATTACACTTATGAAGATGGAATTGAATCATCATTGGATGACTGAGGTGATCTTCAAGTCTCATTACTTTGGCACAATTCTGAACAAGAAAAGATTGGATATTCATCTGCACGGAGGTTTGAAAACTAGATTTTTCTTTCCAGCTGCTAGCCCTGAAAAATGCCAAGATCATGGAATAGTTCTGCCAATTCAACAAAATTGAAGTTTGTGGCACATTGATTCCCATCTGGGTAAGAAGTCCCAGCATGAGCGTTAGATATGATAGTAGTATAGTCAGTTACCATTCTTTGGAATTGGACAAGACAAACTGGAACTCCCTGCAAGTACAAGCACATAATTTGAAGCTTAATTGTGTTAGTTACTCATCTTCAAAGTGGAACATGTCATTTTCAGAGTGAAGTAAGGTAGGCTTTTTTTATGACTGGATTTTTTTGTGATCCATTGAAGCAAATTGAACTCCAAACCTTAGCAAGCCAATGCATAATTGATGACTAATGAAGCCAAATGCACTGCAATGACATGGTTGATTTCACTACAACCAAATCTAAGAAAAATTTACCATAGACTCCCAAACCATGAAAAGCAAATATCCAATCAATGACCTCAATCAGAATGCCCACAAATGAAACACAAAATTATACCAATCATCGTATCTCCTAATTAATTAATGTTGTATTGTGAATCATGCTCCAAACTATTGCATAACAACCCATATTCAGTCAAGTTATGCCTATGCATCATGCAATTTTTATACTTAAGAAAACCTGTCTTGGCTTGTGTGCGGAATATATCATCTAAACCAGTACGGTAGTGTGAGGCAGCAGATTCATCATGTTGTCTGAAACACAATCATTTTGTGAGAAACTTCAAGTGAGGATTTGAAGTGGGATCAATAGGCATTTCCCATAATCTCCCACGCAATAATAAAGAGAATCAGTTGGAAATGATAAATGAGAATCTTGAGAGAGTGCACCGGCATGGATTCTGGTGTACTTCAAATTCAGGATATGCTCACTCACACATGGGCAGCGTGAGGGACAACACAAACCGAGCTTGGAAAACACGGGATGATGGTGATGGTGATGCAGGTGAAATTGGCTCTTTGTTGTTTGTAATGCAATGGTCACCGTTCTTTGAAAAAAAAAAAAAAAAAATTGGCTCTCTGTTTGTGATGGGTTGGCAGCAAAGTTCAAATTGAAGGCTATCTCAGCACCAAAATGGGTTCACCAGCTAGCCTTCTTGGATAGATGCCAAGGGGGAGAACAACCCTTAACCCCTAAAGGACCAAACTGCATTTTGGGACAGCATAACAATTTAGGGCAGTTTACCACAAATTGAATTTTACTTCTTTTTCTTTGAAATTTTCACACAACATGTGGATGAGGATTTTCTTTAAGGCCCAACAATTTTCATAATTTTTAACTACATCGTTAAAAAGTTATTGGGCCCCCCCACCAACAATTGCATAGTTACAAATTCTAATGTAAGCTTGAGAGCTAATGTGGGGTTCTTGAAGTGTGGTGTCAAAATTTTGTTGTGCCTTGCATTGAAAAAGCTCAAGTCTTCAATTGGTGGGATGGAAACATTTACTCGGGTGTGGCAAACCTCTTGCTAGGATAGTATTCTATGCCCCAATAGAGATGCTCTAAGCACCCCACCAATGCTCGAGTTTGAACTCATGACCACCTCACCAGTATACTAAGGCCAAAGTCACTTAACCAATGCCACAATTGTCTATTGCATAATTGATGACTAATGAAGCCAAGCACACTACAAGGACATGGTTAAATTTACTAAAACCAAATGTAAAAAAAATACCAATTTAACTCCAAAACCATGAATAGCAAATGTCCAGTCAACAACCTCAAAAGCCCACAAATGAAACACAAAATTATACCAATCATTGTGTCTCCTAATTAATCCTTGAACGACAAGCCGGTCACCATGGAAATCATATGTTTGGGTACCGTGTGAATTGCTGGCTTAAAAAATAAAAAAGCACTCATTGGAAGCCAAACTACTATAGAAGATCTTTCCGTTCTACACAAAATTTAGAGGATGAATAGTTGCACTTCTATCCTACATGAAAAGATTCTTTGTCATTCATTGGCAAAAAAACGTCCTCTACATCATTTATGAGTTAATGAATGTTGTATTCTCAATTGTGCTCCAAACTATTGCAGAACAGTCCATATTCAATCAATGTATGCCCATGGATCATGTAATGTTTATAGCTCTCACATTCGCAAACCACATTCTAAAAGAATCTAAGAGTTTGAATATTATTTCACACATTTTACTTGTTAACCTTGGATCCCGCACCCCCACCCCAAGAAAACCTGTCTTGGCTTGTGTGCGGAATATATCATCTAAACCAGTACGGTAGTGTGAGGCAGCAGATTCATCACGTTGTCTGAAACACAATCATTTTGAGAGAAACTTCAAGTGAGGATTTGAAGTGGGATCAATAGGCATTTCCCATAATCTCCCACGCAATAATAAAGAGAATCAGTTGGAAATGATAAATGAGAATCTTGAGAGAGTGCACCGGCATGGATTCTGGTGTACTTCAAATTCAGGATATGCTCACTCACACATGGGCAGCGTGAGGGACAACACAAACCGAGCTTGGAAAACACGGGATGATGGTGATGGTGATGCAGGTGAAATTGGCTCTTTGTTTGTGATGGGTTGGCAGCAAAGTTCAAATTGAAGGATCTCTCAGCACCAAAATGGGTTCATCAGCTAGCCTACTTGGATAGATGCCCAAGGGGGAGAACAACCCTTAAATGACGGATATATTTTTTTACATGCACTAATGGAATGACTTAGGGAGGACAAGGGAGGGGATCGGTTCACCTCGACCCGTCTTGAGGAGGGCGGCTGAAGCTCATCATTGATTGGTCATTTGAACAAGCTACATGATACCCAGTTAAAATAAGATTTTGAAGTCCAAATTTGGGCAACCCTCCCAAAACCGCAAATGTCCTTTAAGGGTTAGATGGAAAGGCCATTAACTTGATTTCCAAACCCTAATCTTCACTTACTGTCAGCACTCCAAACAAAGAAGGAACAAAAAAAAATTTGAAAGTGAGAGATGGGGAGTGATGGAAAAAAAAACTGGCAAGGGCCAGCTTACTAGTAGACAGCGTGCATCAATGGTATTGTCTGGAAGATCACTAACTTCACCTCTCAAATCTTATTATGGTAGAACTACCTATACTCGACCACTTAAGCAATTCCGCATATGTTCTGGAGCAATAGAAGGCATTGCCAAGTTTTCATGGGGGGATTTGCTTAAATTAAATTTTCTATGAATTTTGGAAGCCAAAAGTTGGCCTCAACCCATACCTAAGATGGAGTCTTCCAATTTCGACCATTCCATAACTACTTTTCCACTCATTGCTTCGTACTTTCTTGCTCACTAAATCAAGACATGTGTCATGACTTTATAGTGTTAAGCTTGCAAAAGAAAAAAAAAATCACATTCCAAGCTATGGTTAGAATTTATACCAGCCTTGGTTGGAAATAGTCGCACCCTATATGGTAGTTATTGATGGGCAGTTGTTAATGGGTGGTTCTACCATAAGTTGTACGAAATATAGACCAAACATTTGAACACTCACATCCGTCGTCACATTCAGACACTTGGAAGATAAACCAGTCTTTTATACTATTGCTAAGGGTGCAATAGTAGTATCACCAAAAAAATTGTGGCAAGCAGTACAAGACAATAATATTTGAGCTTGCACTTATTTAAACCACAAATCATTCTAAAATTGTCATTTCTAATGCAAAGAGCAAAAATAATTTCAAAAAAGCATTATCATTTTCAATGATCAAACCTTGTAATGAGCTAAATATAAGAATGTGTAGAAGAACTTTTAGAAACTTTGATAATAGCATTCAAAAGAAAAAGAAATTACTTTAGGACACATTATTACACTAGATTATCCCCTAAAGGACCAGCCTGCAAAATTTGGCAACATAAAAAAATTGGGCAAGTACATGTGGCCAGAGATTTACAAGTTTGAGGTTGAAACTTTAATAGAAGTTGTGGACGAGGAGTACCTTTCATTTGAACTAAATTTTATGACATTTGGAAATACGAGTCAAAAGTTATGGCCTAATATGTTACTTTTTTTCTCGGTTGGGCAGTCTGGGCAGATCAGAAAAAATCACTTTTTTAAGAAACAAAAATTTGAAATTGGTTTTCCAAAGTTATCTATATGTGGAAAGCTTTTAATCATTCCATTTTGACCAATGAGTCAAAAGTTATGAGGAGTTTTAGTTTGCGGGCAGTTTTGGAATCTCTACTCTAAAATAAACTTTGAAGTCTTTTATCTTACTCAATTTTCAATATTTTTTGAAAAAAATAAAACCATAGGATGTAGATTGTTTAATACAACATTTCAACCATTGGGATTGGCATTTTTCAATTTCATACCTAAATTCTTAACAATTTAGTATTTTGAATCATTCTCTACTTCATTCTACTTACTATTTTTTTCCTATATGTTGTACAATTTCAAATGATGTGAAATTTTTCAAGCATGTCGCCAACTTGTTTAGGAAAAAGAAACCAAAGAAGCACCACCATTTTGGACATTTTTTCATAAAAAATTGAGCTTGTGAAGTGCAGCTACCCTGTTTTTCGCAGTGTCAAAAAAACAATTTCAGTGATTTTGAATGCTTATATCTTGCTATCCATGTGGTGGAAATTTCTGAAATTTTTACCACATATTCTCAAGTCAGCATACTACAAGATCCTATGGTTATATGAGTCAAAAAAAAGTTTTTTTCAAAAATTTGGTACTTGTACTAAAAATGGCAGTTCTTGAGCGTTTTCAGTGAAAACATAGTCACAGAACTTTAGGGGTTATAAGACTTTGAATCATCTTATCTTTAAAAAGTTGCATTGCAGTTTTTGATTATATTGAGTTCAGAGTCTTGAAGGAGATTTAAAGAAAAAGACTTGATATTTTTGTTCTTTGAAAAAATGTCAAGCTACATAGGTACAAAATGGAAGAAAAATATAAATCTTTAATAGCTCTAACTAAGATAGAATTGAAATACATCAATCATCAGTGGAATAGTGTAGTCTAGATTTTTGCCTATTCCACAAAGCATAGGACTATAGTATAGGGGTTCAAAATCCGAGGAATGATCAAATAATATAAAGTTTTGTGACTAAAGTCACATTTAAAAATAAAAATATCTTATAATCTTGATTCTAATAGAAAATATAACTTAAACTTTCCCTTGGTTTTGGGTAAAAGATTCACTCACTTAGCCAATTTCTAGTTTATGTTCAACGCATGTGAATGCAACAAAACAAATATGTCGTCCCTTTCTTATTCTAGTATGGGGAGTGAAACAAAAAGCACACTTAAGCAAGGAAAAACATAACATACAACTTAAAGCTTCACAATATCCATCTCATATTTCAAATGCTTAAAGCATAGGCTCACAATATTTTGCTTAAGCACCATTTGTTCACTCAACAACCAACATTAGTACATTCCACTTCATCCAAGAATCATTGTCTTAACTTTACTTCTAGCATATTTTATACTAAATTGCTTAAAGCAACTCTATCATAGTACTCCAACTATAATTGTTACGCTAGTTTCCTATCAAGCCACACAATTGCTTTAAGCTTTCACAAATACAAGGCTAGCAATTTTTGAGATTCCCTCACATACTCTCTATCAATTTAGATTCACACACATAGACATTGATATTCAGTTTCAAGCTATTGACTTAATATTCACTTATTCAATCTTTGGATACACACTTAGAACTTTCTATAAAATCCAATCACTGAAATTTCCACATACAATTATAAAAACTATGGACTCAATAATTAATTATTTTCTTCACTTATAACAAGCTTTAAGACATCAAACTATTTCCATCAATATAACTTTAAGCTCTACAACAACACACACAAGACATTTACCAAAATTATATATATTGCTCATACATCCACTTTAAGCATAATCATCACACACAATGCTTTAAGCTTGCACAAACTAATACAATCATTCAATAGAAATTATCACAAATATCTGGTTAAAGCAACAATTCTCTTATACAACATAACTGCTCCAAACTAATACAGATAGACAGATGATTCAACAAAAATAAATATACACAAATAATAGCTTCAAGAGCCAAAAAATCAATAATTTCTATCACAAGAAATTTCACACAACATCCAAACAATGTCCAATCATTGGAACTTAAACACAGTTCCAAAATATATGCTCAAAGCTTTATTGTACATGAATTATTTACAAGTATTCTAAACTACAGAAACATACACTAGAAATGAAGAGAGAGAGAGAATGAGAATGAAGCCACTTATCTATTCGGCTTACGTGACTATCCTAATCCTCACTAGTTTAATCGTAAACAACTCATCAATTGCCCACTTTGGAATTCCACGACAATTTCTCAAATCAATTAACATTTAAACACCTAATACAATGTACTTCTAAAACCAAAGATAATATGAACTCCATTTACACCTCAAAACAAAAAGAAAATTTCATGAACAATTTTCTGCATTTACATATAGACAATATAATCCTAATATTTGTAAATCATCAAAATATTGTGTTTGTAAACGAGCTCTATACATTATTTTTTCAAGAAGATGCTTTGATTGCTCACAAAACAAAACTCTTTGTAACTTTATAATTACTTTACAAGTGGAATTAATAAAAAAAACATTTTATGAAGACATAAATAAATTCTATAAAAATCAAAAGAACTTATTTCTTGAAGGACCGTGACTATGTTATCACCAAAAACGCTCCAAAACTGCCATTTCTAGTGCAAGCACCAAATCTTAGAAAAAAATCATTTTTGGACACATGTAATTGTAGGATCTTGTAGTACACTAATTTGAGAAGATGTGGAAAAAATTTCAAAATTTTTCACCATACATACTGCAAAATATTAGCACTTGAAGTGACAAAAATTATTTTTATGGCCATGTGAAAAAACAGGCAGCTGCACTTCACAAGGTCACATTTCTATGAATAAATTTCCCAAATGGTGGTGCTTCTTTGCATTCATTCTTCAAGGCAAGTTGGCTACATGCTTGAAAAATTTCAGATCATTTGGAATTGTATAACATATAGGAAAAAAATAGTAAGTTGAAAGAAGTAAAGAATGATTCAAAATACAAAATTGTTAAGAAGTTTGCACTTTTGAATTATAACAATGACAGCCGCATCTAAGCTTTGGAGGCGCCCCTTGAAATTATGCATTTTGCGAACAAACTTCAATCAACTGTGACTGTGACTTACCACTTATCCAAACTGCAATTTTGTTTGTTTGCGTGTAGCACTCATTATCTACTCTTAGATCCTTTTGGTCAACCAACTCTAATCCAAGTGGGGGGATATCTATCATTTAGTGTTTTTTTAGGGTTATGTGTACCAAGTGAACAACGATTGCTGGAGCATGGCGCGCCTAACCTATATAGAGGCATGTACGGGAGAAATTGGAGCATGCTCCAAGCTTGTTGACTTCTCCCATTGGTCATCGGATTGGAAGCAAGGAACATAAGAGAGACGTCATTGAGCCAAATATAGTCGCAGTTGTTACAAACGTGGGACGTCATATTAAGATCCATCTTACAATTGCAATCCTAGGGGAACAACTCTCCGAAGGGTATACTCATAGCTGAGTTGGCTTTTTGATTTGCACCATAGCCATCAAAGTAGACATAGACCAAGATCTTGTAAAGAAGGAGATGGAGAGACTTCAAAGGCTTGCGGTAGTAGTGTATTTTGTAGAGAAAAGAAATGCTCCAACCATCTTGAAGCAATGGATTAAGGCAATTCAAATCCTAATTTGGAAATGGTCAATCTAGGTTGTGATCTTGGTAGAGGCTTCTTCCAAGTTTTCACTAGGAAGGAAGAGGCCATTCAAAAATTGCTCATGCTCACGTCCCACAAGTCACAATGGAGGACTTGCATTATTCAGAAATGGGTATCAAGCTTCAATGCAAGTCATCCCACCTACCTCAAGGTTCCTACTTGGGTCACCCTAAGGGGCATATTGGAGGAATTCTTAGCAGTAGCCAATGTGATTGTAGAGGGACTCGGGGACCTCCTTGGCAACAATAAGCAAAATAATACTGCAACCAACCAAAGATTCTGCTTCACCTTTCAAATTGGGCAAGGTTGGAGGACACAACTAGTGGTGCGGAATGCAAGCACAAAGGAGAGGATCACCATTGAAGTGGACTACTACAACTTGCCCATTTGCTGCCAATCATGCCATGCCACAGATCACCTCATTTGCAATTGCCCAAACTCTAGAAATAGCATAGTCACTAGTAATGGAGTCCAACAAGAAGCTGGAAACTCTGAAGGTGGCTCGGTAGGAACAAGAAACAACATCCTTCCTCCTCCGCCCCCCCTATAAGATGGCGACACACCTACCGTCCTACTAGCTAGCCAACAAAGGCTCCTTGGACAGAGGGGCAAGCTTCAACGAGATAATCCGCCAAACTGATTCCCGCAACTCGTCTGACAAACTGAAAGTTGCAACCAATACTAAAGGTGAAGGTTGGAAAACCCTCCACAAAAATAATAATCCAAACAAATCCTCCCTTTTTGTAAGGTAAACTACCTGCTGATCTAGGGTTGTCATCGATGTGCAAGTGTCGTTTGAGGTTGGTGAATAGACTACGCTCTTGAGTTGGTATTGGTCGTCCGCAAGGATTCCTCCTGTTTCCTCTAGCTTCTACCATATTAAAATCACCTACTACAATCCAATAGTAGTTCAAGGGAAGCTCATATATTAGAGCGTCCCAGAGTTGGCAGCGGTGTTGAGTCTCATTCAGTGCATACACGTTAACGATTCCAACATCACTTCATGGGAGTTTTGAGACAATGGTCTATTGAGCTCTATTCCCCATGATAGTATCAGTATGAGTAACCATATTGGCTATTCTTGGAGAAACCATTGTGATAAGGCCTCCACATCCAACTCCAGGGCCCACGTTGTCGTTATTATATCCAACACTAGTTGTCGCTGACCAAGCAGTTGCTTGGTGCCATAGGTTTTTTCCTAAATTTTCAGAATTTCAATTCCGTAACTTGTGTTTCTGAAGGAGAATCACATCAAGATGAGGTAGAGATTGGATGTAGTTTCAAAGCAAAGGAATAGAAGCTTTGTTTTTAAGCCCCCTAACGTTAAATGAAAGAAGTTGTAATATCATGATCATTGTTTGGAAGTTGAGAAGTTGTGTGCGGTAGTCTCATCACAGTTGCTAGAAGAAATTGCTTGGTAACCCCAACTATTGAACCATGTTGGAGTAGGTGTGGTTAGTGGAATAACCGAATTCAAAGCTGGATTCAGAGCTAAGGCTCTAGCAGTAGCCTTGGCATTACAAACTAAAGATGTTAATTTGGCAGCAGGGGCGATTGGGCTGGTATTCTCCATCGCTATCTGGAGTATTGAAGTCTGTGATCTTCGCTAACCTTGGCTCCTTTCTTTTGTTAGATGACAAATGGCTTGATAAGCTCATACATTATCCCTAGCTTCTAATATGTTGAACATGGGAGGATGAAGTAGGGCCCGTGGAGAGCTCAAGGATATATGGGGAATATCGTTGTGTGGGATTGGCAGGAATGAGAGGGCTCTCAGAGTCTCAACATCAGCATTGATAATGTACTATTCCTTGGGCTACTAGTCTATGGTCGAATGGAGGAGAACTAAGTACTTTGAGCATCCTCATATGTTTCCTCTTCTTGCGTGAGAGGTCCTACTACAAGCTTTGGAAGTTGAGGTTGCATGAATTTGACTTGGTTATAGTTCTTTCGTGCAATGCCTAGCAATTCTAACGTTATGTTTGTTAGTTCCAATTGAATTGCTCAATTTTGCAGTGGAGCCATTTAGCTTGGCATATATTAAGTTTGGTGTACAAAGACCGCCACTGGGATTCAACTAAGGTCCTCAACTGCAACTAGCTTGTTCATTTGTTCTGCTTCTTGTTCCTTAGCCAGATGGAGCATGTATTGTTTGATCTCAACTTCCAACTCCATGTCAATATCTTTACTAGGAGCGGGGGAATCGACGACATCTGGGAAGTTAGTGACATCTTATATATGAACCGGATTGTCTAATGGGAACAATAGAGGGGCTTGTAGTTTAACCTCGCCACTTGGCTGAAGTGTGGAAGAACAGAGCAGTGCCAAAACGATCGGAACCTAAAAATTTGGGCCTATTGGTTGAACCTGCAAAAGTTGTTGGGGGAATGTGAAGGGATTTGTTACAGCATTCGAGTTCAATGAATTGATGGGATAGGTTAGATCTTTGGGAGTTGCTTGAGAAATGCTTAGAAGCTTGATCTCCATCGCCATTGGACCGGTCCTCTGCAGTTCTTGGTTGCCGGTGTAGGGAGTTTCTAATCAACGAGTTATTTGAGCAACGCTTCCTTGGCCGAAGGGTCTTGAGTCAAGGCTTGTGTGACTGATGCTCCACCATCGTAAAGCCATCTCTGTCTGTTGCGTGCCACGTTGTTGAAGGAGATCTATGGTTATCTAGTGTCCTATGGTGATGTTGCAACCATTGTTGGCTATGGTGGCCATTTGATGTTTTCGAGTAGGTTCTCATGTTTGGGTCCCATCGAGAGGGAACATCGGATGATTTTAAGATGCCTAGATTTTGGCAGGTTGTCTCTTCATGGCTGACTCTTGGGCAAAAGCGACAAAAAGTGTTCTGAACTTCATATTCTACCGGTACTTCAGAGAAGTGTCATGTGATGTTAGCAACAGAGATTTTTGAAACGTATCCACTAGTGGGATCTACAGCAACACATAATCTCAAATCAACCTTGACCATATCGCTCCGATCTTCCTCCAGGATGGATCCAACCGCCTTGGCTATAGTCTTTGTCTTGTGTTGGTGAAATTCTAATGGAAGATTTCTTATAACAATCTAGTTGGGTATGACCAATCTAGTTGGTTGATAGGGGTTAAATGCTGGATTCCAGCATTGGAATAAGGCCGTACCAACCTTGAGTCGACATGGTGTCAAATCCAAGACTTTTATGACTAGCTCAAGCGTATCGAGTTTAATGAAATAAAATTAAAAAAACTCCTACCTCTCTGTGAAGAGCCACTCTTGCACTGGTCTTGTCCTCCAATTCCTAAATCTAGATATCATATTGTGCAATGGTAGGTAGGCCAGTTAAAAAACAAACTATGACCACATGTTGCTTAAGATAAGTTGCTTCCTTCCGAAGTCCTGTCATATATAGCACCGTAGCAGAAATAATGACACAATCACGTACAAAGACCCCATTAGAGTTTTGAAAAGTACCAATGGGAAGATGTATTTCCTTTCTTGCCTGCCGTTGGTTGAGTAGTTCTTGCACCGTGCCGCAAGTCAAATATGTTGTTTCCACTCAACGAAGACTCCCTTGAGCTCGTGATGGCGACACTTCGTAAGATTGATTTGTGGCCGATGACTCCCAACATAAGGCATTGGCATAGTTAATATTCTCCATCACTGACTAATTAGGTTTAAGTAAGGTTGGAAATCAAGATCTGGATAATTCTAACCTAAGTGGTATGATTATCAGTTCGCATACTAAATCGTATGAACGCAGATGTAAGCATTCTCCGAGGTTGCAGCTGGGGTGGGCTAGTCGACGATGTTCCTTGTGCATGGTTCAGCATAGAGTTCTGCTGCAGCGCAGCAGTGGCGTCCTGCTCTCACCATTGTCCTCGGAATCTAAAAAAAATCTACTGAAATTCATTTTGAGATGGAAGAGACCCAACCATGCCAACATATTTTACAAACAATGGTCCAGAGCAATTTACCAGTTCCAACCTGTTTATTGTACCTAGTGGTTAGTGGTCAGGGTTTGCATTCCCTAGTGAATAATTAATTAAAGTAAGCAAAATAATGTGATTCTACAAATGCTTGAAAATAGAAAGATTCGTCTTCCTCCATACAATTCATTAAGAAAAATAGTGTCCTCCAAATTCCAGCATCTCTTTTCAGAACTATTTTTTGTCAACCCTGACCACCCGGTACAGTAATGAAGCATACTTACATCTGAAAGCTTACAGAGTTCAGTCTTTTGTGATGAGCTTACTTTCATAATCAGTTCTTATTAGTGTTTAGGGGTTTAAGTTAACTCCTCCCAGTGCTTTGCACCAGCTTTCTTCTTCTTTTTGGTGATAAAAGGCTATAATATTATTGTGGCCAATGAGAGTGCCTTCAAATGTTGAAGGACTGCCAGACTCTGGTCCCAGTTTCCAGCTTTGCATTGCCCTAAACCAGCCGCTTTGCCCTGAATCTAATATTTCCCCGGATCCCACATCTGGAACCAACTGGTGGTTCATAATATCCAAGCATGCTCCGCACCCAGACGACCAGACTTATAGGTTAAGTTAAGTGAAGTGAAGCTCTATCCGGCCATATCCGTGTTCATCCGTCAAGGCAGAGTTTTGCGACAAGAAAATGACAGAAATGTACACCTGGCCCTAAATATACGTACCAGATGATTCTCTGGACGAGTTCCGGAGCCCAGTGAGCTAATGTGGCTCTTGGGTTTGTCCACATTTGTTTGTTCGTTTGTATTCAGGAGATTTCCTTGCCAACAAGGACTGACTGTAAAAAAACTTGTTCAATTAGTTCAAGTGCTTCATGTCGTGCAAGTGGTTGTTGGTGCCAATCTAGCAATTGATCTTGCCAAGTCCTGAAACTTAACCCCTAAACGGTGTTAAAATCGGCATACAATTTAGTATAAAAAAAAATCTACATACTCAGCTGACTGGCGTTCCACACAGCAGCAAATGGTAATTTGGCGTGTGGTTTTTGAGACCGGGGCCTCACTGCTCCTCCTATGTCCTATGGCAGACAAGCCAAAAAGAGGTCTCAAATGCGGTATGCAATGTGAAGTAGTTTAGTTGCTTAAACGTCAAATTATAGAAATTCAACTTTTAATTCATTGAAAACTATGAATCCAACAACCACTTCACATAGTTTCAAAGGCATCTCCAACTTAGATTGAATTTCAATCGACTAGAGAAGCTCTTTATATGTATATGGGGTGGTACAAAGTAGAACAACACATGTGGTATATGTAAATTAGAATTAGTAGAAGCTCAATCACTCACATTTAAGTCAAAAGTAGGAATTGTGTATGAAGTAAAATTTGGTAGACAAGACTAATACTCCCCTTATTTGCAATTTGAGTGTATTGGTGCCAACTCCAAGAGGGACACATATTTTTTAGATATGTGTGCTTGTTTCACAAATTAAATCCAAGTGAACTTGTAATTTTACAATTACAATTATAATTTGTGTGAATTTTTGAAGTAGTTTGCCGTGAAATTTTAAAACTACCAAAAATAGGGGGGCGGAAATAGGCAATTGGTGGAAATTGGATAGTCTACATTAGTTTCAAGTGCTTCACATATTGGTAGTGTCGTTAGTCCCAAACTAGCAACTGATCTTACAAAATCATAGAACTTAATCCCTAAAAGACCAAGTGTCCATTCAACATACGCAAGTTTGACTACACAGTCATTTAGCTCCGTCCTTTAGGGATTAACTTAGTTACAATACTCATTCAAATATCTATTTACCCCGCCTTAAGGTAGAAATACCATATATAATTTATTGACCTTAAGTAGTTAGAATGTACATACTCTTGCCATTTCAAGGCATTAATGTAGATCTCCAATACATGTCTTATTTCTTGGAATTCCAAAATAAAGCATGTACTTTAGAGCTATATTTATGCCTTGAAACGACAAGAGCATATAAATTTTAATTGTTTAAGGTCCATAAATTGTTTATGGTATTCCTACCTTGTCCTTTTTTTTCATCATCATCCAAAACATTCATCCAATATGACTTCATACATCACTCAATTGCTTGTTTAAGTTGCTAGTAGCATTGTGTTTTTGTTTTTTGTTTCTTTTAAATAGAAGGGGGCGAGCCTAATGCTTAAAAGAAAAAAAATGTTGCCACAAATCAAAGGCCCAAAGCCAAACAATTAGGTAAAAAAAAAAAAATCAAATGCTAATTAGGGCTTTGATGTTGAAGAATAAGACCCCTAAAAGGTGACCTTCTCCAAACAATTTGCACATTTTGCCTTCATCCTAAATTTTCCTGCCTAGCTAAATCTTGTCAAACTATAGCAAAGTTTAAACATTAATTTTCAGTTTTCTTTCAACTTGCTTAATAGCCTTCATCCAAGTAGCTTTACCATGCTTAGTCATGATAATCCAAACTCTTTTGAATCCCTTTGATGTAAAACTACAACTGTTGAAGTTGCTATTAGTTTTTGTTTGAGGAACAACAATCCAATTGTTGGTCACATGTCATTGAAGTAAATTTGGAGGGATGTTAGTACATATAAGCTATCTTTTGTTAGATTTGACAAACTATTTAGCCAATCTAGGAACGTTGGTTGCTATATAGGCAAGTCCCCAAGGTGGAGAACCTTCATTTCTTTGATTCATTTATTAGTGTGGGTGACACAAATTTATCAATGTCATACTAATTTAAATTATTGCAAAGTGGAATATTGCATTAATTTCCAAAATAATAATTTTGTAGTGGCACTAATCAAGGTACATTAAACCCTATATCCTCAACCCTAAATAAAATGCTACCACCATATATTGGGCTATATATCAGTGTAAAACCAATTTATCAAATAGAACCCACAAAAATTATAGCATTATATAGAAACTCAAAAGCTTCTTCATAGTAAATATCTAAGAGTACAATATTTCATTGTTGTTATATTCCTAACTGTAAATATAAAAAAGGCACTAGCAAGTTACACTTGATTCAATTCCATTCTTCATTGAAGACATTCCTTTCTTATATTTAATATTTTATATATCATAATATAATATTTGATAGGAATGTTTTAAAAAATAGCAAATATATCTTACATTCATTAGATCTAGAGGTCTTTTATAATATGACTACATACTCTTAAATATATTAACTTCTAGAAATTTTATCAATTTTCTACCTTGTGATAAGTTTCCATTTCAAGACCTGGCCACATTAGCCTCAAAATAGACTAGCGCACTAGTTTAATAGACAAATGGATATATTGAAAATAGTTGGAACTTTCAATATATTTGATCCTCAACAAATGGTAGTCAATATTCTGAAATTGTGGTCACCTTGTTCATATAAACATCAATTTGATCTAGGTGTTCATACTAAAGAATCAAACTAAAGATGCACAAAATCCTAGCAAATGATTCTATAAAAGTGTATTAACCCTTCAATTTATAAAAATAAAATTTAACTAGCTTCTTATCAGTGATTATCTAACTAGATTGAATTCTAGTGTCACCCGAGTATAACGGTAGGAAGTGTAAAACAACTGCAATCACCTAATAGCATTCAAATAAATACATGACTATATATATATTGAAACATGGAGTTTATTCTAAGAAAAGATGAAGAACAAATGACGAAATGCCGAGGACAAAGTCCTAGAGACTTAATCCCTTTAGGATGTTAGAAGCCAAAATTGAGCCTATAGTTAACAATACAAAAAATGTATATATTCAGTTGCTTGGACGTTGAAGAGTTAAGGCATCCGCATGCAGACGTGTCTAAAAGGGACACCAAATGCTAATTTGGCATATGGTTTTGGAGACCAAGACCCCACTTCTCTTCATGTGTGTTACAGGCAGATGCACCAAGAACAGGTGCCAAATACACTATGCAATGTGAGGTAGTTTAGTTGCTCAAAAATCAAATTATAGAAATTTAACTTTCAATTCTCTAAGACTAGTGAATCCAACAACAACTTCACATGGCTTCATATGCATCTACTTTTAAGATTGAGTTTCTATTGACTAGAGAAGCTCTTTATATACATATGGGGTGGTAGGAGAATGTTTGAAAATGTCCAAAAAAAATTCCTTTCCCACCCCTCTCTAAATTTTGTCCATAACATTTGATTGGAGGCTCAAAATGTCGAACGGATTTTTAAAGATGTAAGTCATCATTATTTCCAACTTTTCTTAGCTCAAATGTTTTTGAAAAAAATAATTCTACTATGCCTAAATGAGGTCTACAACTTTACTTCAAACACAATTCCTACTCTTGACTTAACTATGAACGGTTGAGCTCCTACTAATTCTAATTTACATATCTCACATGGGTTGTTCTACCTCCTACCACCCCACATGTATATAAAGAGCTTCTCTAGTCAATAGAAACTCAATCTTAATTGGAGATGCTTGTGAAATCATGTGAGATGGTTGTTGGATTCACTGTTTAATGAATTGAAAGTTAAATTTTAAAATTTGATTTTTGAGCAACTAAATTAATTCACATTGCATTATGCACTTGGGTCCATTTTTTGGTGCATTTGCCTACGAAGAAGTGGGGCCTTGGTCTCCAAATCATATGCCAAATCAGCTAAGTAGTTGAGTATGTAGATTTTTTTTGTATTCCAATTTGTACGCCAATTCTAACATCATTTTAAGGTTAAAACACATGACCCAAACAACACAATGATAACCATTGGAAACCACCTCTAAGGTAAAAGTACCTATTTTGGACATTGTATTGTAGGTTTTCCAAGTATGAGGTGTGTGCATTGTGTGAAGGTTTGCTTCCAAAGCATCCCCACATACTTGGAGAGTGTAAACTAAAATAAGGCTTGTGGTTTTATTTTTTATTTTCATCTTTTTGTGGAGGATATCCTAACCCTTCCAAATTATAAGGTGTGCATTGTGTAAAGGCCAGATTGCTTCCAAAGCTTCCCTACATACTTGGAGAGTAAAAATTAGAGTAAGGTTCATGACTCATTTTTTTTTCTTAAGAGATAACTATAAGTCCATGTACTTTTTTCATAGTAAAATCACACTTAGAAAGTTTTAGGCACTTTGAGGTTAAGCATAGAAGAATTTTTTTGCTTAATGGAGAGGTTGTACAAAATGAAACATTCAAATCACCAATATAATACATGTTAATTTTGAGATGGATGAGAACACTTAAAATGAAAATATAAAAATATGTAGCCTTTTTCTTTCCTAAAAAATATGAAAAATATGAAAATCCTCTAATTTGTAATTGTTCAACTCTGCCTCACACTTGTGTATGGTTGCTTTGACCACCCTTGTACCCTCCACCACTATAAGCCCACCCCTTGCATTGAATTCATGATCCCAATCAACAAGAAAATATTAAAAATAATATGAAAATAGTCAACCTTGGGCCTCACTGCAAATTTCATCGTACACAGGAAGCTATGGAAAAAACCACCACATTTAGTGCGCCCGCTGATTGAAACTTTGTCAACAATATTATGGGTGCGGTGCAGCTCCGGAGGTCCCCTCATCTGATGGGAATCCCCGAGTAGCAATCCACCAATCTACTATGATTCATCTAAACCCAATTCTGTATTGTAAGTGTGGCTTTAAGCTTGTTTTCTCTTCCTGCATTACTGAGAGTAATAGGGATGAGGGTTGAGTGGGGGTGATACGATCATTTTAGGTCAAATTTAGGGTCAAATTTAGGGTTACGGCAAAACTCAAAGAAGGTCTTACTTCCGCAATGGTGAAGCCATCGTATACAGATTCATTGACAGAAAGGCTTGAACACGCTCATGTAGCATTGCAATTGAGTAGGCGAGGCTTCAAAAGAAGCACATGACGGTTTGATGATGCAATCAAACCAGAGCTCATAACTGCGGTCACAAATATGGGGCATCACGCCTTGATTCATCCGACCAAAGCCATGCCAAGAGACAAACTCTCAGAAGGGTATGTGAAAAGCTCAACATGTTATTTTGTCTATTTACCAATTTTTAAAGTCAAAGTTGATCAAGAGATTGTACGAAAGGAAACCGATTACACGATTTTGTCCGCGTAATTGGGCATTATGCATTTTTCATCTATTTTTTTGTTCATTCACATCATTCGATGTTGTTAGCTTGCATTCATCCAAATCTTTACGGGAAGAATTTCTTGCCCACGGTTTATGTTAGGCAATGCCTCTTGTCATTGGACATTTTAGGAAAAAAAAGTCTCCTCGTCGGGCTCCGCCCTCCTCATCTGCCCATTTTTTTCCCAAAATGCCCTCCTCCTCGGACATTGCCCTATACAAAAAGCCCTAAATAGGTATGTCACATACCATTATAGTACTTGATCATAATTAGCTACTTTTCCTAAAACAGAACCCGAATCCCGCATGTAAATAGTGTAGAAACCCCAAAGTTGTACACATTATAGTCATTTAGTAGAATTGTCTCAAATTGGCTAAACCTGCCTTGCATGTGATAGAACATGGCTAAATTGGTTCGAGGGAACATATATGAGAACCTTAAGTCAATCCCAGAGAGAAGTTTTAATTTTCCAATTGTATCGACAAAATATTAGAAACCCCAATTGTTAGCCTGAAGGTGAAGAAAAATTAAGATGAACCAAAGGACGGCATGTACAATATAAATACGGTAGTTCTAGGCGGAAATCACGCTGGTAGTCCAACGGCAAAGTCGGTTCACTAAGATTTCCCTCCGTGTAAAAGATTCCTTGTTCATCGAAAATTAAAGGAAATAGCGGGATTAAATTTGATTCTCCTTTTTTGAATGTACAAAGTAAGAATATAGGCTTGCATATCATTTTTAGAATTCTATGAGAGGTTCTACAAAAGGTTCCAAAATTTTGTGGTAGTTAGAAGATATTCTTCCAGACGATCAATCGCCAAATTTTATAATGGAAAATTCATGGGAATTGCCCAAGGTGTGGTAAAATCTTACTAGAAAATTAGACTAGCTTTTTTTATGCTAATAACACGCTCAAACCAATTTCAAGACATTTCAATAGCTAGAAGACCCGAAACTAACAAGATTCTCCCAAGACTGGGAATTTTGAAGATTGCGATGGAGTTGAATGGTGTACCAGGAGCGTACGAAGTCGGAATGGAGCCCAAATTAAGTCTTTTCTTACTCCCTTATACCTACTCAAGATACTAGGCTATTTACTTTCCACAAAGAAATCAACATCCAAAATTTGAATTTTTAACCTTTTTGAAGTTTAAGATGACGCTAGCTTCCAGTGGGTTTTTAGTATAAAAAAAAGGGGTGAGGAATTTTGATAGACTACGAATGGCTTTTTCAAGCCATTGGTCCAATCCGTTTGTGATTTGGAGTCTTTCTCTAAAAGTTAGAATTAGGTTCAATGGTGAAAGTTAAAACTTGTGGATCAGGTTGAAAATCTTAGTTGATAAGACAACTCCTTTTGATGTCTAGCTTATATTCCTAAGTCTTGAAACTATAACGCTAGCGTTGTATCCCTTACTATCTTGAATATAATCTTACATCATTGTTGAGATTCTTGCCTTGAATATTCTTGTTCTTGTTTTGTGACCATCCCTAACATTCTAGACCCTCGGCTTAGGAAAAATTGGAATTTGAACCAATTTTTGGTTTCATGTACGAAACTTACAAAACAAACTATAGAAGTAGAAGTCAAGGGTATGAGAAATATAGAGTAGAAGTAGAAGTAGAATTGAAAATTAAGAATCTCAATAGATAATAGAAGTAAAGAAGAGAGAGGAAGTAATAGGAAGAAGATTCAAAATCACACCTCCTAGTCTAGCCTTTGCTAAGTCTCTCATGCATTAACAACTTTTCACAATTTAGTAGATAGGAATTGGAGATCAAACCCACAAATGTGAAAGATGAAGGGACAATTGGGAGGTTGAAAAAAAATTTAGGAGTTGATAGGATTAGTGAAAAATCTTAGAGAAGTGAATTTGACCATTAAAAGTTGGATAAAACAATAATTGAATTAGATAGGAAAATAGGTGTTAGAGATTTTCAATTATTGTTTGGAAATTGGAGTTAATATTTTGTGGAAACCAAAGTCAACATTTAGCATAAAATAATAGAAGGGGAATAGTGTGGAAAGAAAAGGAAAGAGTAGAAGTGGAAAGAAAAGGAGTTTTAATCTCCCAAACTTTGTATTAAAACCACCTTTTCAAGCAGTGAGCTAAATTCCAAGAAGGATTTAACCATAGAAAACGACTAAGATTTTGAAGGAATATTTAACCACCTCATAGATGAGGCCAATTCCGAGGTGATTTACTAATCCCTCTAATTTCAATTCAAATTTCAAGATTAGCAATTTCCACGCTTAGTCGAACTTCAAGTTCAATGTAGAGTGTCAAGATTAGGTCTTTTCCAAATTTCAGATAGAATATCTTGTAGAGGTTGTTTAGAGGTTTCCCAAAACATATGACATTTAGAAATTGGAGATAAATTGAGAAAGATATTAGTGGATGAAGTTTAGGAGTTGTAGTGGATGAAAATAAATTAGTTTCATCCAAAAGGAACAAGAATGGAAAATTAGATAGATTTAGAGAACCAAAGATCAAAAGTAAAATTAAAAGTTAATATTGAATTGTAGATTGATAGAAAATTGCGGATGAAGTTTAAAAGTACCGATTAGCAGTCAAACTTCATCCACTCATAACTTCTTGTAAGAGTTTTCAATTCTTACAAGTTTTATGTTGTCGGAAATGGCATGAACTAAACTACAACTTAGATAGGTTAAATTTAGACTTTAGACACTTCTATTAGAAAATCACAGTGGCTTTAGGACTTTGTGTTGTTTAGCGTTAATCTTTGCAAATATGATAGTTTTTAGTGATTTCTTGGAACTCTAGGAACTTAGAAAAGATCCATTTCTTGAAAGGCATAATGGACCGACATTAGGCATCCATTAGAATAAAAAATTGAATTACCCTAAATTTGGTTGTACTCGCAAATTTATCAAGGGTGGATAAATAAGCGCTTACAATAGGCAAACAATTGCTTAGACGGGGTCATGAAGTCTCAAATCTTGTCACCCTCAAGTGGCCAGGAGAGTTACCAAGATACTTTCTTCTCAAATGGTGAACAATATGGACAAAGGAGAGGCAAAAGAAAGAAGTTGAACTGATATGGCTTATTTAGCACAAAGCTTCTCTAGTTAACCATTAGCGAGGAAGAATTGACAACTCCATCAACACTAGCTATCCAATATGCTCAAGACATGCCAAGGAAACAATCTTGCATCGGTTTTGGAAGTACATTGGTGCTCAATGCGCTTGGTAGTGGGCTTTCCACCTATTAAACACACTAATTTTAGAGAGAGAGGCACAAGGGCCATGGAGACCACTCACATGCAGGCGAGGAAATTTTTTTTATCAACATCCCACGCAAATTGAACCCAGTTAAAATAATATGGGTGGAGTTACACACCACTATCATGTGGTCCTTGTAGATTCAAAGGAATGACATGATTTCTAAAAATTGTCCGTGGTTTACGCATTGATTAATCCATCACATTTGGGGTGGCATGATTGATTATGGAAGGGCCGAGTGGGCCAATGTGTGCAAGTTGAGAAGACGCTCTCAAGCTACTTAGCTCATGCTTGTGACTGCTTTCACCAACCGCAAATGTAGAGAAGGCTTATTTGCCACTAAGAAGGCCGAGCAACCTAGATGGAGGGCCTCCAACCCTCTCAGCTTCATATTCGAGCCCCCTTGAGTGTTCTCCAAGGTCATTGCTTAGATTTGCCTTCATAACCGGCCGTGAGTAGCCTCACAACCTCTCGCAATGCTCGATCTTTTATTTGCTTTCTTTGCTTTTGCCTTGTAATTGTTATTTTGTTTGTCCTCAAATCTATTGTTCCCACTAGGCCACCTATGGTTGGTGTTTTTTGTCCCATCCTCTTGCAATGAAATTCCATTCCATTTATGTAAAAATTAAAAAATTAAAACTTTGTCGACTGTGCCATAGTGGGGGATTTGACTTCCGGACCTGGCCTATGGCATCCCGGCCATGGTGGAGATGCTCTAAGCCCACACCAGAGTTCAGCACAAAGCTCGAGCAAGAGACTACAGTAGTTAAATTAGCTGTCTTTAATTTGATCATGGGCTCATGGCCATAATTCCCATTAAGAAGCAGTCCTAAGTTAGAAACTATTTGTTCCTGATTTCCACATTTTTTTTCTGTCAGGTGGGGTGGTCATGCGGTCATGCACTCATGCCCATTGTTTCATTTATGAACTGAACCCGTGAAGTGGAAATAAGTTAAGTGAACCACCCACGTACTATCATACCTTACATTCGGGTCTTGATGGCTTTAAGTAAGCTTACAGGTGTCAGTCATCTGCCCTGAAAGGGAATTTCATGGGGTGGGTCAATTCGCAGCTGGCTTCATTGAAGGGAAGTGTACCTTCTCTTGACCCTTGACTGACCGACCAACTCAAAATCTACAACAATCTGCGGTGGCAGACAGTCAATTTCAGGCTAAATTCATCCAAAATTCCACAAACATAAGATAAGCTTAAGGTACGAGCACACTTGCACTTAGCAAGGACCCGCTCCTAGGAGATGAGAGCGGTGAGACAGAAATAGTCCAGTTAAAATTGGAGCAGGTGTTAGTGTCGAGGCAGGTTTAACAGGCCACAGAACCCGGAGTAAAGAACAGGGGAGCGGGTAAAGTGGTTCCGTTCACACCTGCATTTTGGTTTTAGTGAAGTTGGGAGCCACGTCAGATTTGACAACTCCCCCCGCAGGCGGTCACGTTTGAAATGACGGAGTGGTAAAAAAAAAGGTGCTCCCGCTGCGCGTCGCCTCCGTCTCCGTCACTTCCACTTTCTCCTCTCTTCTGATCTCTCTCTCCTGCTCCTTCTCATTTTTGTGGCGGAATGCGTGCGCCAATCCTTGGGTTGAAGTTGTTGTTGCATTCTTCTGTGTTGGTGGAGCGACTTCAGTGGAGAGTAGTTTTCTCACGGGGAGACACTAGTGTCGACAGTGAGCGGAGTGGTTGGGAGCAGAGTGCTCTACGGCCTGGAGGTGCGCGTCGCGGCAGCTGACAATTCCGTGTGCCAGTTTCACGCTCGTACGTTGACATCGTGTAAGGTATGGTTTCTGCCTCAAACTCTCTTCGCCGTCATCATAGAGTGACCAGCGTGTCCTGCGTAATTTTTTTTCTCCTTCACAAATTGTTGGCGCTCTTGGAATTCCGACTTGGAGAAGGGCCGCTTTCAAATTCCTTGACTGCCGTTAGGGTTTCGTTCGGCTTCGACATTGCTATGCTCGCATTTCAAGTGAATTGCGTTTTTGCTCAAGTAACGACTCAATGCTCATGACATTTGTATGAATTCTTCGTGTTGTTGTCCTCCACAATTCAATTAAGTCCACCCCGTGTGCATTGCTGTGCAGATTGTAGCAGTGCATGTCATGGATTTCCCGGCTCCTCCTTTTGAGCTAATGGCTGTGGCCTCCACGGTCCTCATGTTGTTGCTCACCAGTAACAGAGCATTGGATGTTTATGCCGCCCTTGACAGTGAAGAGGACAACGAGAATTCCTTCATGACCTTAACGGAGGCATCTGAGCAATCCTCCTTCGACATTGAGAGTGTCACTTGGGCTGCCCTCCATAATTTCCGATTGTGTCATGTCTTCAGCTTGTTGGATGCTGACCTCGGCTACTGGGTGAAACCCCGCTCCACTGTCTGGTTCTCCCGGTTTCTTCTGGAGCAGTATGATGACGCACGTTGGATCTCCATGTTCCGCATGACGAAGCCTGCGGTGCAAAGTTTGGCCGCCTTGTTGACGCCTGTAGTCCAGAGGAGGAACACCAGATACCGTTTCGCTATTCCTGTGATGGTTCGAGTTGCTTGCACGTTGTTTAAACTTTCTCACGGTGCGAGTTTGTTCATTTGCAGCGAAATGTTTGCCATAGGGAAGAGTACAGTCTCTTTGGTGCTGCGGGAGGTGGTTCAAGCCATCAATGTGTGCCTCAGATCAGAAATCGCTTGGCCTACGGGGGAGAGGTTGCTCGAAACAGAAGCTGGATTCAACGAACTGTGCGGTTTGCCTGGAGTTCTCGGGGCCATTGACGGTACGCATGTTTCAATTTGCAAACCTCGGTTTGGCTCCACCGACTACTTCTACTTCAAATCAGGGGGCTATACTCTCAATTGTCAGGCCGTGGTTGATAGCAACAAACGTTTCCTTGATTTATTTCTTGGGATGCCTGGGTCTACAAACGATGCTCGTGTTTTGCGTCGGTCCTCTCTGTATCACAAAGGTATGCACGGCACGCTCTGGGATCCAGCGGTTTCTTTCGAAGGCTTCTCCCCGTATCTGCTTGCAGATTCGGGATATCCATTGCTACCATGGATCATGGTACCACACAGGGGAGAGGGGAACATGCCAATTGCTGACACTTTGTTCAACAAGAAACTTCGGCGTGGTCGTGGTGTCGTGGAGAACGCATTTGGCATCCTCAAGGTTACATTCCGAGAGCTTCTGGTGAAATCTGATTTACAAGTGTCGTTCTTACCTGATGTCATCCTGTGTTGTGCTATTCTGCACAACGTGCTGCTAGGACAGTCTCACGAAGACGTCGAGAGACTTCTCCAAGTTCTGCGCTTGGAAGGATTGCATGAAAACGAAGCTGAGGAAGATGGTGATGTTGTGGACGTCGCTGAGGGGGTCTGAGATGATGGCGGTCACCTTCACGGGTCAGACATCCGCAGGCAGCTGGGGGTCTTCTTGGCGCTGCAGCGAAATGTGGGCTTCTGATTTCAGGAGGTGAGAATTCTTTCCAATATTTGTCTTCTTACTTCTACTCTGCTGCATGCATGGATGGCTTGTAATTAGCATGACTACTTCACTTTTGTACAATGCATTGTATACTCATGGACTCATGTGATTGCATTGTAATCAGAAACAATTTGTATTCATTGAAACTGAGGTACAGAAATATGAAACAAATCAGTCATGATGGGTACAAATGCAGGTAATCTTTGAACACAAATGACGAGAACCTCTTTTCTGCTCTAACTACGAACTATGTCTCCAACTGATTCCCTTCGGTTTCTGTCAATGCAGGTGAGCGGCAGCTCTCAGTTCTGGTGGGCGGAGTCTTCAGTAGGCGCCTGGCTTGTAGGGGGAGTTATCTCTTGCTGTTTCACATCACAGGAAGCAAGGGAGCCTTTTATGGGCACCGTGTCCTCCTGTACTAGAATTGGAGGGGCCGCATGTGGCTCAACTCCAGCATGCCTTCTAGTTGGAGGAAGCAGTCCAAAGCTTAACACAGATGACAGTTGAGCCAAGCATTTGACAACTTCCCCTTGTTTCTCAATAGCTAGCTTGGCATTCTCATTTGCAAGGCAACTGCTTTCATGCAAGCGTCGATCCTTCTCACGCTGGTACTGCATTTGCTCCGAAAACAATTTGAGTTGCACCTCTATCTTGGACCGCTCGAGATCTCTACTCGCTTCTGCCATTTCACGCATTTGTCCCGCCATGACATCGCCGCTTGCTCGTGTGGCCTCAGCAATAATAGTGTGACCAGACAAGCTCTTCCTACGCACAGCGGTGTTGCCTGCCCGACGAGTACCATTGCATTCAGATGTGTCGCTGGAGCTTATAATAAGCGGTGACACTCCATGTGGAAGCACAGGTCGCTGACGTCCACTGTGGTTGGTGTTCGTTGCAGGTGGTGGCGGTCCTGATGCCGTGCTCTGGCTCAATGGTTGCACTGCGGAGGGTGTGTGCCCCCCTGTGCCGTCAGTGAGTTCCACCTCGTCAGCTACGTCCATCGGGTCCTCTGATGGCTGATCGTTTTCGTCCATGTCTTCACTGTCTTTGGTGCGTGGTCTCTGATGTTGGTAGTTCCCATCATCGTGTGAAAGTAGGTCTCGTGTATGTGGTGGTTGCATGCTCGGTCTGGTCCCGTACCACTGATTGATGCTGAAGAAGATGTCGTGGGGAAATGAACGCGGTAGTCCCTCGATTTTTCGCTCAGTTGCTGTCAGGTCCCAGTAGTCAGCTCCATTTCGTCCGGTGCGTGCAAAGAAGTCTGCAATGCGTTTATATTCAGGTACAATTTGATTCCACTTTGTCTTGCATGCTGCACCATCACGTAAACAAGGACAAAAACCGCATTTCATGACTTCTTGGCTAATTCGGTGCCATTTGGTGGAGTCAGGATTCATGAGATCTCGAGCATCCACGACATCGATCTCCTCGAGAAAAATGTCTCGCTTTGCGTTTACTAGTGTTGTCACCTCCTGAGCCAGCCAGTTCGGGCCCCGATCTTTCCTTGCACGCTTTGAAGGAGCTCTCTGGACTGCTGCGGGAGAAGACGGACTTCTGCGTGGCGAGGGAACTGCTGGTCTTGCGGGAGTTGCTGTAACAGGGTTCGCAGACATGACGGTACCTTCACATTTCCCAAACACCAATACTCAGTGACAATGTCATGATCACGTACTCATTGCAGCATCGGAGTGTGTTTGTGGGCTGTGCAGGTTTGCGTTTCTGTAGACAACGTGAGGAACAGTCGACGTACCTTCAGCTGCGATGGAGCCTGCTGCAGAGGACTTGCCGTATGCTGATGCGTCCAAGAAGTTTTCCATGGTGAGATTCCTGTAACACTAATCGTGACCCCTGTCATGTTCATGGATTGATAGATTTACAGCAGGGGAGAATCGGCAATAGATGGAGAGCAATGCATGACCCCAACCCAATTCAAGTTCAATCATGCAAAACTACTGTCAATTTAAAAAAATTCATACTGGACGCATGCACAGGACCATGAACGAACTGAAGAGATTCAAAGGAAAGCAAAGCAGGATCGACACGTACCTGATCAACGGCGTCAAACTCAAGAAGCTGTAGCGTACAAGGGTGCAGTGAGAGAGTATCATGCCGTCGAAATTTGTACCCGCAGGTCCATGCATCTAGCCGCCATCCATGAATTCCGTCTGTCCAATTTCGGTAAATTGTAAGCCATGATTTAGGGGATCTTTTACTTTGCAGGTGGTAGTTCGGAAAGCACAGGCGCCGCTCTTTGCTAATCGCCCATCTGAGGTCTCATTAAGTAAAAGCGGTCGCAAATCTCTCACATCTTCGTTTCCTGAAGTTTCCAGTTTTACGTACAGAGCGCCACAGAATGCGTAACAGTCGGGAACAGTGACCTCTGACCGCCGCTCTTACTGCCTGCCAGGTGGAGGTCCACGTAGGATCGGCGTTTCCCGAGGACTGCAAGTGCGAACACTGAAGATCTTATCTTTCCTAAACCGCCCTGAAACCTGACAGTTAAGCATAAGTGTGAACGTACCTTTAGTGGTCTCCATCATCAAAAGCCTCACTTTGGGAAGTGGAAGGAGATCGAAAAAATGGGATTCATTGTTGAATGAGCCACATTTGAGAGGGAGTCCTGAGGAAGGTGTTGGAGCTACCAAATTTGGTTAGTGGAACTAACAACAGTATTGGGTTAAATTTGCTCAAATTGGTGGTTTCAACTCGATTTTGAGAGCCACCTTAGTTGATGAAAAATGACCCCTACACACAGAAAAGGGTATTTTTTCATGTCCAAAAGAAATGTCCAAAAGTTCAGAAAAATCATGAGCTTGACTACCAGTATAGATCTGTAAAGTACAGTACAGCTACTGGTTGAGTATGTACATAAACTTGGTGAGGATTCAGTGCTATTTCAGTGTATTTTGGGAAGTTGTTGATCCTTGCTTTGAATCTGAAATTTCTCCATAAAAATGATATTTATTGAGTTTGAGCGACTATTAAAGTGAAGGATATCTACTCTAGTTTCTACTCCAATTTGAATTTTGAAAAAAATTCCAATATTTATTATTTTATTGCAATTTGAACTTTGGATGCATTTTCAATGTCTATTGGATTCTGATTATAGAATGACATGGAATTTGAGTTTACAATACGATGTTTGTCATTGTATTATATATACGTTGTGAAATTTTCAGATTTTTTGAAATAATTTTCTATTTGATGTGATTTTTCTTCACTTTTCCTTTAAAAATTGCCAAATAAATCTAAATTTTTTGTGGACTAAAGAAGACACGTAATTTCATCTTTGAAAAATAAACAAAAAATATTTCATACATATCTAGTTGCAAAATGACAATAAACTAAATGATGGACTATGAGGTTGAAATCAATGGTCATGGGTCCATCATTTAGAGATTAAGCCTTAAGGTAGCTATGCCTTAAATTGCACGCTTCCTAAAACCACACAAGTTAGATTCTTGACTAAAATGTACTTCCACTATTTATGAGAGTCTAAACTTGGTTACTCTAAACCCTATTTTCAGCACTTTGAAAATTCATAGTTTATTCATATGATGTCCAAAAAATGCATTTTCAAATAAACTAGAATCCTCTTTTGGCTTCCAACAAGATCCTACCAAAAGTTTTTCAATATAATAGTGGCAACTATGATGAATTTTTGATTTGTGTGATTTTAGGTGTAGTTACCTTACTAGAATGGTTTGTGTGGGAATTGAATGAAATCATTTATTGTTGTTGTAGTTTTATGTGATTGAATTGTTGGCAACCAATGAAACTCAAATTTAGTTTAACTCTCAAAGAGCATTTAGAGCATGTAATAGTATATAGCATATGGAACTCTATTTGATTCTTAAAATATAAAATATATGCTAAAAAATGGCAAGATATACATTCTTGTATTTAAAATTCAAGAATTAGCATCTTTCATTTGGATGTTAGTTTAACATTTGAACATTATCATGCTCAATTGAGGCATTGCACATGTAAAATATGTGACCATTTTGTACACTTACTATGATTAGGTGAATAAAATGATCCAAACCTTCAACTCAATAGCTTTGATCGCTTAGACTCTATCTAACCATTTTGTGGTTACTAAGTAATTGAAATTATATTAGCAAAATATTTAATTAGAAACATGCAGTTAAGTGTAAAGCTTAGATGTGTCTAGGATTTGTATGCTTAATATGTACTAATTAGAACTTGATTTGGATTAAGAAAGCTTTTGAAATACATGAATGTACACATCAGTGTACATTGCATGCATACATAGTTACGAGAAAAATTTGACAAACAATGAGAAAAATAGACAATAGTATAAAAGATGCGGTGATGAAAATAAAATTAGTTAGGATTCAACTTGTAAATATGGAAAGATAGACAAAAGATACAAGCTTTAATTATGTTACAAAAGATGATTACAAAAAAAAGTTGCAACATAAACTTCTATAACTAAAAATCTTTTGTGCAATGTGGTATTTACTAGCCAAATAAGTTTGCCTCCCCAAAAGTATGTCCGTGACATTATTACAATCTTTATGTCCCTTTTTTTTTTTAAATCCTAATCTTGCCCCTAAATTTTTTGTAAGTGGATGTTCTATGAATAATTTTTGCAGAGCCCTATATGCTCTAAATGGTCACGAACTTCAAAATCCTTGGAAATGTTATATGACGATGGAATGCGTTTACAATGTGCCGATTTTGAGTTGTTTATTGCAAACACTATTCAATTAATATAGAAATCATTGATTTTCTTATCACATGTTACTCACTCAATGATGTCACCTCTAATAATCTCGCTTTTACAAGATACTATGATTTCCAACATGCATCATTTGATGATTATCTAATTTGTTATAGGTGCTTCTCAAAAAAATGTACAAATACGTATGTTTACTTGATTAAAATAGCTCACATACAACTAACAATTCTATATTACAAACAATCATCCCAAAATGTGGTCATTCTACCGTTGTACTATGGATTCTAAGGGTTTGACAAGAATATTATACTTTGATAGCAAGTTCGACATTTTGGCTTGCTAAATTAAATGACTAGGTTTGGTTATCCTAGATGTTGACTAATCAAGTAGTGCTATATGGATTTTATGGGAACAAACTAATTATTTTATATCAAATCTGATACCAATAGTAAGATAATAAGGGTATTTTTTCAGTAGATGATATTAGAACTTAGGAATAGCATTTAGCAAAGTAACAAGTCCAACAATATCTAAATTCATTTTTAAGATTCTTGTTAATAATGTTTCTAATACCAAATGCAAACCACTTTTATTTATTTCTCCTGTAATTTAAGTTATATTGACCTTCAATGTGATTTTGTTTATGCTTTGAGGTTCTACACTATTATATTTACCTCGAGTAAAATTTCAAAAATTTTCAATATTTTTAGTATTTTTTATTAATTTTTTTCAGAAAATGAATGATTATTAAAATCTTCATAAATAAATCTGGAATTTTATGACTTATAAAAGACATTAATAGAAGTTCTTGTACTTCAATTCTCGTTGTTCTGTTATGTATGAATCTTGAATATCATTTGTCTAATTCCAAATTATAAAACATCTTAATAAACCACATCTTTGTTTAACCTCTAAAGGACCAAGTGTTCATTCAACATACGCAAGAAATCTTGTGTAGATTCCTACAAAGTCAATTTGGGTCGGATGCTCATGAAATTTTGA
This sequence comes from Antitrichia curtipendula, assembly GCA_951230915.1. Lineage (NCBI taxonomy): Eukaryota > Viridiplantae > Streptophyta > Bryopsida > Hypnales > Leucodontaceae > Antitrichia > Antitrichia curtipendula. The sequence goes on along the minus strand of OX579633.1, from coordinate 21,820,221 downwards.
TACAAGGCGTGTACATCTACCTTAATTTTTTTCCCTAATCAGGTGCCTGGATCAAAAGTTATGTTGCCCTCAAGGTTGCCTTGAGCTTTTTGGACAGCCTTGGCAACTTCGAGTACAATGTACAAAATTCCTTCTAAAATTTCAAAATATTTCAAATATGTAAATTACATAATACAAGTTGCAAATATTAAAAAAAATCCATGTGTAGTGTAAAAATCTTACTTTAGAAGGAATTAAAGTGTGTTGGCCATATTGGGCAAAGTTAGAAGAAAAACTTTTTGCCTACTTCAAACGATATAATATTTTTATTTGTGCAATAAAAAAATTTGAAATTTTTTCCACACATTTCCATAGAAGTCTAGTACCAATTGTAATGGTTGAATTTTTTTTTAAAAACAACTTTTCTTCTTGTTGCTCTAAAAAGTAGCAATATTTCACCATTTTAGCCTACAATATACCTCAATCTTTTAGGGGTTACAAAAAAATTTAGATTATTGTATATGCTCTATAGGAGTAGATTGTTGTTGCAATCCTCTTCTTTAAAACATCCCCACAAGAAGCTCTTGAATGGACAATAAGCGGTTCTAAAATGGATATGTGATGGCCATTGAATGGACTATTGATAATGTGAGAGTGTAATACCACATTTAACTACTTCTGGACGATTCAATGAATTATGGACTTTCAAAAGTATAGAAGTAGTTAAATAAGACATTTTAATAAGATTTGTTAAATTTTGGTTTATACTTCACCAATGGATGGAATAAGCACTAGGGTGGATCCATTTCAAACTAAGTGGACACTACAAATGTGACCTTGTGAAGTTCAGCTGCCCATTTTTTGTTGGAACAAAAAGTATTTTTGTCTCTTCAACGCTAATATCTTGCAATCTACTTGGTGAATTTTTTTGAAGATCCTAAGGTTACATGGATTCAAAAATGTATTCATTTTTCTAGAAATTAGTAATTGTATTAGAAATGGCAATTTTGGAACATTTTTGGTGAAAACATAGTAAAACCTTTTGGTGTTAAGTTTAGTAATAGTCACATTTTAGAACCTTGTGCATTAATTTTTGCATACCTGAGTGCTTATTTTTGATAAAGCCATATCTTTTTTCAAGCTGCGCGTGTCTAGGTTGTGCAAGGCTTACAATCATTAGTAGGTGCTTGTGGCATAATTCTTTGGTAAATCATAAGTACGTCATAAATGCTCCCAAAAATATGAAACTACTTGTATTGGATTTTGCATCCATTTTTTTTCAAGTGAAAAATAAGGATAAATACTTTCATACATCTGAAATCCATCAGAAAGGCTAATCAGACCTTAAAGGGTCACTTCATGAGCACACTACCTTATAAGAATATAAATTATAACAGATTAGCGTTGAATGTAAGTTACTGGTCAAAGATAAGGTAGGAGGTTCTGAAATGGAATGGGCATTAAGAACGGACCCTATAAATGGCTGTAAATTGGACATGAGTTGGTTCTGAAATTGACATGTATAGTCATTGAATGAATCAAGGAAAAAAACATTATCAATTGCAATTTGCTTTGCTTTTCCCCATCTTTCTTTAGAATTGCAAGTGAACCGTTTATAGAAGACCTAGGGTTATAAATAGGAACCTATGACCTAATTCATTTGAAAATTCATAAGTAATTCAAAAATGCTTGGAAAAATACAAAACCACTTGGGTTAGATACCTCATCTATTTTCCTTTGTCTGAAAAATGAGCTAAAACTATACCAGTCTAGTGAAATACACGAAAAAAGGCGGACCAGCCCTTAGATGTGTCATTTTTGAGCCTCCTATCCTAGTGCAAATATGATATCATGTAAGTTAACAAAATAGAATACTCATATTTGTGAGCAAGATGATCCTCAATTATGCCATTTGGCATTTCAATTCAGTCATGTCCAAGTGTGTAGGAATTTCAACTCATTCATGTCTAAGGTTGAAGCACCAATTGTCAACCATGCCCAATATCCTCGCCAATATCCAACCACTAGGGTGCATTGTTTCCAACCTTAGGCTAGAACTCAAGCTTCAAATGTGTTTTTGTGTTCTTTTCAAAGTTGGGACTAATAAGGTTATAACACATGTCTGGAAATAGTGAGCAAGAAAGAAATTCTTGAATGATTGGAATTGGAAGACTTTAGACATTGGTTACTAGTGAAATGCACCTTTTGCCTCCCAAAATTCATTGTAATTTCAATTTCTAGAATTAAATTCTTAAAAATTTGCCATCTCCATATTTCCTATCTTCTTATATGGGAAAATTTTCATCAACATCATATATGCTCCATAGATGCTTAAATGATCAAATAATGGTGCTTCAACCTTACATGTGAGTTGGAAAAAGATGAATGATTCTCCCTTGCTAACTTAACTTTTAAACACTAATCAAAGCCAGAAATGGCTTCAATGTATAGTGAGCTACAATTCATTTACGAATTTTTGGATCCTGCTAAGATTAGAAGAATTTTGGGAGGCTTGTGTGAGCTCAAAAATTAATGGAATTTCAAATTGTGTTGGAATCACCTTGAAGTCTATTTTATCATCTTTATAAACAAATATATATAATTGAAAATCATATAAAGAGTTTGACGTTTTCTATACACTGTGTACTATCTAGTGTTGCCAAAATTTGTGAAAATTACAACTTGTATTCAATGGTACATATATGGAATGAACCTTCACAATTGCTTTAGAGATATTTATTTCCATACCACTTGAATTGCTTGTATGATTTCTTGCTTGTTCTTCACCTAAATGCAAAAAATCTTTGACTATCCTCCAAAGGTTCTCTATAAAATGGTAGATAGTGCATAAAAGGAATCCAAATTGTTGTAAGATTTTTAATTATTTATTTTTTACTTGTTATGAAGTTGAAGTGCACTTCATTGCAATTCCAACGCAATTTGCGATTTTGAAATTGATTCATTTTTTTAGTACGCTAGAGCTTTCTAAAGTTGTTGAACTTTTTAGTAAAGATTGAATGAAAAATTCGTAAATGAACTGTAGCCCACTATACAATACCAAAAATTCTACATACAGTGTGTGTGTTGTGACTTCACTGACTTGAAGATTTGCCAGGTGATGGTTTTGCTAGATGGAGGTGAGCAAGATACACGCATTCACCAGATTTATAGCCTGGAATTCAACTTGTTTCATTGTGGTGTTTGAATTCTTTCATGGCATTTCTGTCGACAAAATTTCTTGAGTCTTCTTCAATATTCTAGAAGGGAGCTACTATAATTCAAAGATTCTTGATGCCCAACAAACAATATGCTAGTTGAGTCCATAACTTTTCAAACATTGAGAAAGTCACCTTGGGATTGTAGTCAATATTGTTGGTTTGTTTTTCTTGGTGAAGCTTGATCAGCCACGTACTTGACCAACAAACTAAACCTAAATCACCACCTTCAATCAAATTAGCAACAACTTCAATTCCTTTGGAGAAAAAAATTCAAGCTTCACATCTTCCCCAAAGTCGCTTTTTTAAACACTCTTCTTCTTTCTTCATAGACAATCAACTTGTTTAGGATTAGGGTGTGGACGAGAAAGCTTAATTTTTTGAAGGATAGTCAACTTTTGTGTATTTTTGCTCAAGCATTGTCCTCCAATTGTAGAACAACGGTTGATGCTATATTATCAAATATATCCATTTATTGAGCTTCGTAGTGCACTTGAAATAATAGGTCGTTGCTAAATGTTTGGGAGACTTCTGGTGAAAGTTTTAAGCAATTTCTTGCTCATTCCAGCATTGATTTGCGTGTGGAAGAAAGTATTGAACTTCTTTAACCCCTGAAGTTCCATGACTATGTTTTCACTGAAAACGCTCAAGAACTGCCAGTTTTAAGTACACGTACCAAATTTTTGAAGAAATTTTTTTTGACACATTTAACCGTAGGATCTTGTAGTATGTTGACTTGAGAACATGTGATAAAAATTTCATAACTTTCCACGGCGTGGATTGCAAGATGTAAGCATTCAAAATCATTGAAATTGATTTTTTGACTTTGCAATAAATTGGGCCGCTGCACTTCAAAAGCTCACTTTTCTATGAAAAAAATTCCAAAATGGTGGTGCTTCTTTGGGTTCTTTTCCCTAGACAAGTTGGCTACATGCTTGAAAATTTTCACATCATTTAGAATTGTACAACATATAGGAAAAAAATAGTAAGTAGTACGAAGTAGAGAATGATTCAAAATACAAAATTGTTAAGAATTTAGATATGGAATTGAAAAATGCCAATTCCAATGGTTGAAATGTTGTAATAAACAATCTACATCCTATGATTATTTTTTTTCCAAAAAATATTGAAAATTCAGTAAGATAAAGGACTTCAAAGTCTATTTTAGAGTAGAGATTCCATAATTGCCCGCAAACTAAAACTCTTCATAACTTTTGACTCATTGGTCAAAATGGAATGATTCAAAGGTTTCCACATATATATAACTCTAAAAAACCAGTTTCAAATTTTTGTTTCTGAAAAAAGTGATTTTGAAAAATCTGCCCAGACTGCCCGGCCGAGAAAAAAAGTAACATACTAGGTCATAAGTTTTGACTTGTATTTTCAAATGTCATAAAATTTAGTTCAAATGAAAAGTACTCCTCGTCCACAACTTCTATTAAAGTTTCAACCTCAAACTTGTAAATCTCTGGCCACATGTACTTGCCCAATTTTTTTATGTTGCCAAATTCTGCAAGTTGGTCCTTTAGATGTTAAGAAGAGCCAATTTTGTTGTGTTTTGGCTTGAGAATTATATGAAATTCAACTAGTTTTAAGGGCTATGAGTTCCCTTGAGTTTCCAAAATGTGGGAACATGGCCATAATAGTAAGTTGACATGGCAAAACAAATGCCACATTAGATAATAATATAAAATATCAATTAATTTTTAACTTTTTAATTCTTTTGAGTTTTGATTATAATTTGTTTTTTCCAACATTAGATGATCCACAACATTGTAAACATGTCTGAAACAGACCTCCAAAGCCCTCCAATGCCCCCCCAAAACATCTAATGACTCTCAAATATCAATTCTTTAAGGTTTGAAGTACAATTGTAGTGATTGGCCTTTGTGAAGCATTTGGGAGAGTTTGATGCTTAATGAGCTCAATTGTGGTGGCTTGTGATGAGTTCTAGCACTTGTTTTTCTAGAAATTGGTGTGACAAATTGGAAAGGACTTTATTGTCTTGGAATACAAGTGATCAGTGGCTAAAGAAAATTGCGTGCTCGGGCCAAAAATTGTGGCACTTTCATCTTCTCACCTTTGTCTAGTAAAAAACTCACCCGACAAGTCTCCAAGTCGCAGCACATACATCATGTATATTTTTTTGTATTGTATGCAACAAAATGCCCAAGCATTAAAGAATTAATTTACTGCAATACTACCACAAAATGCCTGCAACTCAATTTGCAAATGATAAGAGGTTAGACAATCCTTACCTTACTTATTCTTCAATCAGTTCTAAAGTTCCTCACTTGTTTATAGGCCTAAAAATTCTTTGTAGGTTTGAATAAGAAACATGGGCATTTGCTTGCATTGTTTTAACCCCTAAAGGTTTTTGACTATGTTTTCACAAAAAACGCTCCCAAACTGCCATTTCTAGTACAAGTACGAAATTTTGGAAAAAAAACATTTTTGGACACATGTAACCGTAGGATCTTGTATTAAACTAGTTTGAGAAGATGTGGAAAAAATTTCAGAAATTTCCACCGTGTAGATTGCAAAATATTAGCATTTGAAGTGACAAAAAACCTTTTTTTGTCCCTCCGAAAAACCGGGCAGCTGCACTTCACATGGTCACATTTGTATGAAAAAATGTCCAAAATGGTGGTAACTCTTTGGATTCATTCTTCAAAGCAAGTTAGCTACATGCTTGGAAAATTTCAGATCATTTGGAAATGTACAACATATAGGAAAAAAATAGTAAGTAGAAAGAAGTAAAAAATGATTCAAAACACTAAATTGTTAAGGATTTAATTATGGAATTGAAAAATGCCAATCCAAACTATTGTAATGTTGTAATAAACAATCTACACCTTGTGTTTATATTTTTTTTCCAAAAATATTGAAAATTGAGTTAAATAAAGGACTTCAAAGTTTATTTTAGAGTAGAGATTTTATAACTACCCGCAAACTACCTACAACTAAAATTCCTCATAACTTTCATCTCATAAATCAAAGTGGAATGATTCAAAGCTTTCCTTGTGCACATAAATCTAGAGAACCAATTTCAAATTTTTATTTCTCTAGAAAATGATTTTTAAAGAAGTTTTTTTTGCTGCCCGAGCTGCCCGCCGAACAATGAAAACTACATATCATACCATAACTTTTTAACCATGTGGTCAAAAGTTATGAAAATTGTTGGGCTCTAAAGCTACTCCTCGAGCACATCTTGTGTGAAAATTTCAAAGAAAAAAAAGAAAAATTCCATTCGTGGTGAGCTGCCCCAAAACGCTATGTTGTCAAAAAACGGTGTTTGGTCCTTTAGGGGTTAACCTCTAAAGTCCCATTGTCTCCTCGAGGGACAAAATAGATTTGGAAAGGCTCCTGTGGTCTCAATATTTTTCTTTATTTTTTGAATCTCTCTAGTGAAGATAGAAAAACACATTAGCTTTCCAAAAATATAATTTTTATTTCAATCGGAGCATGGGAGCAAAAATTATGGCACAACAAGTCCCTTTTTTTTAGTTCGACGGGCAGAAAAAACCCTTAAAAAAACCCTATATTTTGATTTTATAGATTATATTTTTATGTACATGGAAAGCTTTGATTTAATCCATTTGGATTTGTTATGTGAAATTATGGACAATCTTGTTTTTTGGGCAATTAGAGCATTTTCTTAAAAAAATAACTTGTAGTATATATTTATGACCTCAATTTTCACAATTTCTATAAAAAGAATTTTGAAAAGGTTAAGTTTGCTTGCTAGAACAATCTCACCGTTGAGATTAGTGTGTTTCAATTCCATCTCATAGAAATTTACAATTTAGACTTTCTTTCAATCTTGAACCTACATCTACTTAACAATTTTTTGATGAGTGAAAATTCAATGTTTTTAAAAAAAAAAAATTCCTAGACTGCCAACTCAATTATTTATCATGAAAAATTATAAATTCAAAATCAGTAGAGCAAAAACTATAAGTTACGACGGATTTAAGCCAAAAAGTGTAGTTGAGAAAGGTACAAAAAAATTTGTTTCTTTCATTTTAAACACAAATATCTTGCAATCTACGCAGTCAAATTTTGTGAAATTTCTTTCACACATTCTTAAGCTAGTCTAGAACAAGGTCCTATGGTTAGATATGCAAAAAACAAAAAATTAGTTTCTTTTGCTCTTTGCTATAGAAATGGCAGTCTTGAATGGTTTTTGATGGAAAAGAGGCTTGGTGACTTTAGGGATTACTGCCATTATTTGAAATCCCTTCGCTTGCTCTATCTATACTTCTAGTATGTAATTTTTTGCTTTTTTTGCAAAGCTAGGAATCTCATTGTTATATACTAAGAGCACAAAAATTTGGTATATGACATTTGATACAAAATAATTCCTATGTCTTAAGCTAATTGATTCAATGTATATAGAGGAAATGCTATTTATTGTTTCATCCATACCCATAAATGGAAAGGTCAGTTGCTTACATCAAGAAATGGACTAGGTGATGTGAAAGTAGAGTCTTGTTAGAAGAAATAACATGGCAAGCCGCAAAAATGCCAAATGATGTTTTTTTTGGTAACAAGCCTCTAAATTCATAGGATTGGATATAATTGCAATGTTTGATAGTTGGCTCTTGGTCAACCATGCTCAAACAAGTGTTTAAAAAGAGGGCATTATAATGCCAAAGCGCCTCCTCGTCATGGAAAAGAATGTTGTCCTCGACATCAAACGAGAGGTTTCCATCAGAAGTATCCTAAAATGAACAAAATAGAGGTTATTCACCCACAAGAAGACCTCACATGGCAAATTAAACTAGTTATGTAGGTCTACATAGTGTATATTCGTACAAAAGTTGCCAATTCCATCCTCCTAGGTCTTATTCTTCTCCACAATTTTGACAATTGCATTGACTCCAAATTGGATATGGTTTATCAAAAAAAAGTAGGAGGTTCTAAAATTGACCACCTCCTCAAGTGTATATACTATCTATACATGTTGCTTTCTCATAGCCTTCCGTACTCTACAAACAATGTACATCTGAGGAGGTGGACGATCTTAAAGCCCATGCCATTTCAACTTCAAAATTACATAACTAATTCCCCAAAGCTTCAAAAAATATGAAACGATTTGGGTTAGATGCCAATTCCACTTAACTTTCAAGGAAATATTACTGAAAAAATATTTCAAGGAGCTTCACCTCCCCAAAATTCAGAATCAGCTCTTAGACGATGGGCGATGAATGGACCTCCAACCTTCACCAATTTCCCATTTCTTATCCGGAATCCCCCCGCGCTGCCAAAGACTTTAGAGGGAAATCATCACAAATCAGCTTCCCTGTCACGTGAAGAGGAAATCGCAATCACCCACGCAGAAGAACACAGCGGAGCTCTGGTGAACAGAACTTACACAAGAAGTACAGGAAGTGCAGTAACTCTCAGAGACTGCGCTCCAGAGCTGACGGAGCCCACGCAGACTCCACAAGCCAGAGCGGGCAGCGGTCGTAATAAAGTGGAGACTCCCACAGAAGGGAGAAGGGCGACACAAAGTAGGAAACTGCTTGCGAGGCCAATAGGCCACAGGCCACACCCCCATGGCACACATTTCCACACCGAAATTGATGACACCCAATAGTGTAACGGAACAATTAACAAACACAGGAGTCCAGTAAAAAAGACCAATAAAAGTACGTCCGGAAAGTGGTTAAAAAGAAGCCAAACTAAAAAGCTTGTGTACCATCGAAGGTAAAAAACAGGGCTAAGGGCCGCTTTACACCTAGAGGCTGGGCCAATTTGGTGTGTCAGATGTCAAGAATCATGGCTTGTGATTGGTTGAAAGGCTTGAATCAGCCTCAATCCCTTTACACTTAGAGGCCGGGCCAATTTGTTATGTCAGAGTTTTTTTTCCTCAAATAGATGATCTGACATGGCCCGAGCATGGCCCCAGCTTGTTGAATTGGGTGCACCAAAAATGGGAGCCCAATTCAAGGCCAATTCTTGGCCTGAAGGCCAATGTCAGATTTAATGAGGCTGGCTTCTAACCCAAGAATGGGCTGAAATTTTGGGCAATTGGCTTGGTGAAAAATTGGCCCGGCCTCTAGGTGTAAAGCGGCCCTAAACTTACATCAGGTGTGTCCGTCTTCCTGACGGCGCTAGCTCTCAAGCTTACTGTCCTGGCCAGTCATTTCCATCAGACTCTCCAATCGACGTTCCAATCTCCGTTTTTCTTCTCCAACACTCCAACGCCCACTTCCGAACGGTCTATTAATCTCGACGTGTCTAATAATCTCATACCATTTAGCAATTGAGCTGGAAAGTTTGACACGGGCTCAAGCGTTGCTCTTCAATCCATGTTGGGAGCTGGAGGGGAGGTGTTGTTGTTCAAAGTTTCGATTAGTAGAGTTCAAGAGTGGTAAATCACCACTAATTGTTGGGAGTTTATTGAGATGGGAATTTTGGCAGTGCTGTAAGTATTCAATGGAGTGAAGGCGGGTAGTGGACGAGCTTTCGTGTTTGTTTTTCTACAGGTGGGAACTGGTTGAGAAAGGGCTGAAGAAGAAGCTGTTACTTTTGTCTTCTCCTTGAGGTTAGCTCTTGGATCATCTCAATTTCCTTGTGAAGGTTTTGTATTTGTAGCATTAGCTAGCACTTGTCTTCAATGTTTGCATTTCATGAAAACTTCGGTGAGGAAGGAGTTTGCAGATCGATTGCTATTGTTGGCCACTGCTGTAATGCACGAGGCAGCGAACTTTCGCAATTTCAACTACTTCGAGAGTCTTCGTATGAAATCAGTCTTAGAAAACTCGAATTGCGAGGTTTTGGTGTCTCTGTGACGCACCATAGAATATTGAGGTCACGAGCTAAGCATACACGTTTTCCCACTTAGTTTATGTGTCAGTCTAGGTGTGACCTGAGAATCGTACTTGTGATGGAATCACTTCTGTAGTTTACGGTACAGTCTCCTGAACTAGTTTTAGACTTGGAATTCCAACCAAGTCTTCCGCCGAAGAGATCATTTTGCTTCAACCCGCGAATTTCCACTTTATTTTGGACAGCGTGATCACAATTCCGAGTGTTGTCAGTATTGGTTACGTTCATGCCCAGCTTTTACTCGTGCGTTTGTTAAACTCTTGATCCATTGGTGTGCAGTTTTGGACCACCGTTCCCAAGGAAGCGACCGTACTACTCTATCAACAAATTGTTCGATTGACACGTTCATCAAAGTGGCCCTTTTTTTATTAAAAATTGGCAAAGTTCTGTGCAGGTATGCAACACTCCACTGTACAACCGTCGTAGTTTCCAGAAGAGAAGTCCTAACCACTTCCAGTGCATCGTTTATTCCTTGAGAAAATTTCGACACGTATTAATGGACATTGCTTCCAAATATAGCTGCTGATAAGCAATTGCATCTTTAACTCTTCAGGTCGGATGGCTCCCCCAAATTCTCCCATCCCGGTGACTATTACCATGATACTGTTCTCGTTCTTCATCCTCCCTCTCCAAACCCAACTCCTGCACCCCATCAACATGATCGCCCTCCGCTCCATCAAAGCCTCCATGTACGACTTACCCGGCGGCACCTTCTTCTCCAGCTGGCAGTTCGCCCTCAAAATCAACCCATGCCAGAGCTTCACCGGCCTCCAATGCGTGAAAATCGGCAGCTTCAACCGAGTTTCGTCTCTTTCCTTGGGTCCACAATCAGCAAATAGCCCTAGTTTAGGCGGCACTCTCCCTTCGGCCCTCGGATCGCTTTTCCAACTCCAAAGCCTCACCATTTCCTCTGGAACTCTGACTGGCCCCATCCCTGACAGCATCGGCAACTTACAACTCCTGGAAATCTTCTCCTTGAGTCCGAATTACATCTCTGGTCCGATCCCGTCCACATTTGCCAACTTACAGCAATTGGAGACTCTTCAGATTCGGAAGAATGAGTTGCACGGGTTGATCCTTGGCGGGATTGGGAGGCTAAGGACTTTGAGAGTGCTGATATTGGCTGAGAATCGGTTGTATGGGCCTGTTCCCAGTTTGAAGGAAACCAGCTTGATTCATTTCGATGTGCACGCGAATGAGCTTTCGGGAGGATTGCCCGAGCTTCCCGATTCCGTGCAGTATCTTTCGGTGACGCAGAATATGTTGTCTGGTGAGGTGAAGGAGTTGGAAGGGATGAGGGGTTTGAGTTACTTGGATTTGAGCTTCAATGCGTTTTCAGGAGGGATCCCGAGTGCGTTGTTTGAGTTTCCATTGTTGTTTCTGTTGTTGGATCACAACCAGTTTCATGGCGCGGTGAGTGTGCCGGGGTGGGTGACGATTCCGGTGGTGGACTTGAGTCACAATCAGTTGCAAGGGAGCATCTCGCCGTACTTGGCCGGGGCGCAGAACTTGTTTTTGAATCATAACTTGTTCGTCGGCACCGTGCCACAGGTACTTTTCCTTGTTTCCATTTTTTTACATGAACTCAAGAACTACTGCTGTGCAGACTGACCCCCCCTGGCTGTTGAACCATGTCAAAAAACCACATGAAAAAACCCGTGTTGCATTTGGATGTTGTTTCATCGTCACTCTCGGTAGGTTGAAACAACATCTCATTTTTTATTGTTCTTTTTCCGTTGGCTTTTTCCAATTTTATATGCTCCGAACGTTACGTAATGTTTGTATTTCAAGATGAGATTTACTTTTCTGGCGTGATTGCAATGCTGCAGGACTTTGCGAACAAGATGCAGGACTCCACCTTGCAATCTCTGTACCTGCAGCACAACTACCTGACAAACTCAGGAGCGCTTGGCCTTGCGTCTCTTCCACCGAGTGTGGCCGTGTGTTTGCAGTACAATTGCATGGTCCCTCCGTCGCAGTCCCTGTACCCTCCCAATGTGGACATGCCGGCCATCAGGCCTGGAGACCAATGCGTGAAAGCCAGCAATACAGGCTCCCCGGGAGACTAGAAAAGAATGCACGAAGCTACACCACTTAGGTTTTTTCAGCTCCTTCCGAACCAACCTTCCTCCGTTTTGACTGTGTATAGATGGAATTTATGGACTCCACTTCTTTTTTTCCAGCTCCTCCCGTAAGTTTTAGTTTTTTGCATTGTGTACAGACGGAATATCCTATTTTGTGGCACGTGATTGTAGGTTTGAGGCAGAGAGGCAATGGCCTGTGAGCTCTAGGAAAGCTTGCATTTGTGAATATCGAGAAAATTTTGTAGAAAATGATGGAATCAGTTTTACTTCGAAGGTGGCTGCTTTACTTGTGTCAAGATCACGAGATTTCTTTCCACTACAGTGGTATTTCGTTTTTTTGGAACCCACCCTCTGTTTGAGTAGGAATTGCTTGTGGGAATAAATTAGTTGCTGGTCTACGTGATGTGTGACCGGCGATTCCACAATAGGGAGGTTTAGGGCTTTGAGTTGTTCTGGTGAAGTTCAGTTCATTGGGCAGGAAACTGGGCAATATCCACGGGCGATGGTAGAAGTGGAATTAGGATAGAACTCCTTGCTTTCTTTTGAAAATTTCATGGTTTTCATTGTTCTCTCCATTGCCCTTTTCAAGCCAAATACGTAAGTACAATTCCTTAGATCTCAAATCAAGTGAAGTGAAATTGTTAAGTTTTGCTCAAAGCCATGAAATCAAGTAAAATTCACAAGCTTTAGACTTCCACTAATGGTACATATATGCTTTTGTGGACCTCTCAAAAATCAAGCATTTACATTTCTCAGTGAAAAATAAAAACTTTCAATAGTTAACCCTCAAAACTGCCCGTAAATTTTTTTTAATTGGTCGAAAGAGTTTAATTGTCCACACCAAAATGAGCCTGAAATTTTGGAGTGACCATATTAGATTGCTCAGGCATTTAGGTGTTAATATATGGTTAATATTTGCAACATGTTTGGAATTGTCTTAAGGTAGGTGGCTCAAAAAGGGCCACTTTAAGGGCTTTGGGACCTTTTTGATGGTTTTCAGATGCCTCAAAATATTTTCCCTTATTTTTTACGTGAAGAAAAATTGATGTGAAATCTAACACAAGTGGTTTCATATTTTTTGGAGCATTTATGAATTACTTATGAATTTTCAAAAAATTCTGCCATAGGCACCTATTTGTGATCCTAGGTTTTGCAAAACTCACTCATGTGCAGTCTGAAAAAAGATATGGCTTGACCAAAAACAAATACTGAAGCATTAAAAAAGTAATACACAAGGTTTCTAAATGCGACCCTTACTAAACTTAAACGGATCCTACATTCTTTTAACATTTGTAAGAAGGCAATTGGGCAATCAATTTCCATTTCAAAAAATTAAAATGGATGTACTTTGGCTTTGAAATGGACTCTCTTTGGCTCTTATTCCATCCATTGACAACCCTTAATTATGCAACACTATGCACTAATAGAGGTTGGCAGTCCATTTTAGAACCATTTGATTTCCATTTAGAGCTCCTTACAGGACGATCTAAAGAAGAGGGTCGGATTTCAAGCCACCTACGTTAGTTAAGTTAGTGTAGGTACTCATGACTGAGTAACTTACTTTACATTTTTGTTGATTAAAAGTGTAGTCATTGTGATTTTCAATTAAAAAGAAATGAAGAGTGTGTTCTTTTGACGTGTTCAAATCTAATGGACTTAAAATCTTACAAAAACTATTGTACAGAATACGAGAGCGTCTATTGTTTGAAGTGCTCCAATGTCCGTATTCTAGACGTTGATTGGACCGTTTGCGTTTGCTATTTAGTTCAACAAACTTCTCATTCATCCAATGAGTTATTGAATCTTGAAAAGACAACCTTTCTTAATGACCAATTTCATGAAATTTTCGTAATTGATGTTTTTGCACAATGATATGAACAAAAATTTGTAGAAATTCAATAAAAGATTGAGGCATTGAGGATTAATGGCAAACACTATTAGGGCATTGATCAATAGGCAATTTAATCTCAACAACTTTGTCAAATTCTTCACTTACTACCAATAAGTTTTAGTTTTGTCGGGGTACAAAGGAGTTTTGGGATAGAATTAAGATCTTTTTCCACCTGGTGTTTACAAAGAACACTAGTGAGACAAATGAGTCAATGAGCTACAATTTCAACAGGAATTGGCATTGTCATGACTTTGTCCAATGGTAGCAGTTGACGCTCCAAGCATCAACGCTTTGTGAAACTGTCTTGTTCACATCAAGCGCTTCTATGAGATTTTTTCAAATGCATGTCTTTACTAAGAAGTGGTGTGTCGTTGCACTATAGTGGGATTTTTAGTAAACGGTCGTTTTGCGGTGCTTGTTGGAGTGAGTAGGGGAAGAGCGGTGGCGCTAACACTAGTAGAAAAAACAGTGACCAAATTAACAAAAATTAAATACAGAAGTGTTAATTTTTTTTGTTAATTTGGACGTGTTGATTCCGGTACTTTTTAACACAAAAGTGTTGATTTATTTGTTAATTTTTTGTTAATTTGATCAATATAAAATATTTAAAAAAAATTCACAACCTTCAAAAATTAACCATACATAAGGTGCCACATGGGCCCGCCACCTAAGCGGCCCACCACGTGGGCAAACGGACACTAGCAAGGTTTGAACCTTGTACCTCTTACTTGGGGTGCAAGGTCCAAACCATTGCACCACATACTCACACACATGTACATGTGAAGTACTTTTTTATTTATATAGTTTATGTTGGGAGTTTTTTGGTATTTTTCAAAGTCAGCAGACTTGAGAGGCCATTTAGGAATAGAAATACAACTTTTTCTTAAAGATTTTGAACCAAGAAAAGTTTCTAAATCACAGTATATTTCATTTCCAAAAATCAGTTTGCAATTTCAAGCCTCCAATCAAAAGTTATAAGTTTCAAAAGCCTAAAACTTATAATAAAAACTAAAAGAAAGACAAAAAATATAAAATGATGGAAGCACAAAGAATAGGCACATTGTGCTTTAG
>OX579633.1:21746612-21804944 GCA_951230915.1 Antitrichia curtipendula | reverse complement strand
ACACTAGCAAGGTTTGAACCTTGTACCTCTTACTTGGGGTGCAAGGTCCAAACCATTGCACCACATACTCACACACATGTACATGTGAAGTACTTTTTTATTTATATAGTTTATGTTGGGAGTTTTTTGGTATTTTTTCAGAGTCAGCAGACTTGAGAGGCCATTTAGGAATAGAAATACAACTTTTTCTTAAAGATTTTGAACCAAGAAAAGTTTCTAAATCACAGTATATTTCATTTCCAAAAATCAGTTTGCAATTTCAAGCCTCCAATCAAAAGTTATAAGTTTCAAAAGCCTAAAACTTATAATAAAAACTAAAAGAAAGACAAAAAATATAAAATGATGGAAGCACAAAGAATAGGCACATTGTGCTTTAGTCATCATGCTAGTGATGCCATATGATTTTGCAGCATTTTTGATAGTGATTTTACTTTGCAATTTAGAATGTTTGAAACAACTTTTGTATAGTGAAGGTAGGGCACGACTTTTTACCCTAGAAGGCCCTGAAAGTCCTCTGCGGCTATATATTGTATTATGAATACAATGGTATTTCAAAAAAACATTGAGAAAATTTAGTGGTACTTGACTATAAAAACATTCACAAAATTTAGTGGTACTTGACTACAAAAACATTGATCAAATATTGTTGAGTACAAACTAAAGTAATGATCCTGTTGGTATGCAAATAACTGACATATTACCAAAAACTTGATTAAAAAAACATGTTACCAAAAACATGTTAACAATAGTTTTTGTAAGATTTTAAGTCCATTAGATTTGAACACGTCAAAAGAACACACTCTTCATTTCTTTTTAATTGAAAATCACAATGACTACACTTTTAATCAACAAAAATGTAAAGTAAGTTACTCAGTCATGAGTACCTACACTAACTTAACTAACGTAGGTGGCTTGAAATCCGACCCTCTTCTTTAGATCGTCCTGTAAGGAGCTCTAAATGGAAATCAAATGGTTCTAAAATGGACTGCCAACCTCTATTAGTGCATAGTGTTGCATAATTAAGGGTTGTCAATGGATGGAATAAGAGCCAAAGAGAGTCCATTTCAAAGCCAAAGTACATCCATTTTAATTTTTTGAAATGGAAATTGATTGCCCAATTGCCTTCTTACAAATGTTAAAAGAATGTAGGATCCGTTTAAGTTTAGTAAGGGTCGCATTTAGAAACCTTGTGTATTACTTTTTTAATGCTTCAGTATTTGTTTTTGGTCAAGCCATATCTTTTTTCAGACTGCACATGAGTGAGTTTTGCAAAACCTAGGATCACAAATAGGTGCCTATGGCAGAATTTTTTGAAAATTCATAAGTAATTCATAAATGCTCCAAAAAATATGAAACCACTTGTGTTAGATTTCACATCAATTTTTCTTCACGTAAAAAATAAGGGAAAATATTTTGAGGCATCTGAAAACCATCAAAAAGGTCCCAAAGCCCTTAAAGTGGCCCTTTTTGAGCCACCTACCTTAAGACAATTCCAAACATGTTGCAAATATTAACCATATATTAACACCTAAATGCCTGAGCAATCTAATATGGTCACTCCAAAATTTCAGGCTCATTTTGGTGTGGACAATTAAACTCTTTCGACCAATTAAAAAAAATTTACGGGCAGTTTTGAGGGTTAACTATTGAAAGTTTTTATTTTTCACTGAGAAATGTAAATGCTTGATTTTTGAGAGGTCCACAAAAGCATATATGTACCATTAGTGGAAGTCTAAAGCTTGTGAATTTTACTTGATTTCATGGCTTTGAGCAAAACTTAACAATTTCACTTCACTTGATTTGAGATCTAAGGAATTGTACTTACGTATTTGGCTTGAAAAGGGCAATGGAGAGAACAATGAAAACCATGAAATTTTCAAAAGAAAGCAAGGAGTTCTATCCTAATTCCACTTCTACCATCGCCCGTGGATATTGCCCAGTTTCCTGCCCAATGAACTGAACTTCACCAGAACAACTCAAAGCCCTAAACCTCCCTATTGTGGAATCGCCGGTCACACATCACGTAGACCAGCAACTAATTTATTCCCACAAGCAATTCCTACTCAAACAGAGGGTGGGTTCCAAAAAAACGAAATACCACTGTAGTGGAAAGAAATCTCGTGATCTTGACACAAGTAAAGCAGCCACCTTCGAAGTAAAACTGATTCCATCATTTTCTACAAAATTTTCTCGATATTCACAAATGCAAGCTTTCCTAGAGCTCACAGGCCATTGCCTCTCTGCCTCAAACCTACAGTCACGTGCCACAAAATAGGATATTCCGTCTGTACACAATGCAAAAAACTAAAACTTACGGGAGGAGCTGGAAAAAAAGAAGTGGAGTCCATAAATTCCATCTATACACAGTCAAAACGGAGGAAGGTTGGTTCGGAAGGAGCTGAAAAAACCTAAGTGGTGTAGCTTCGTGCATTCTTTTCTAGTCTCCCGGGGAGCCTGTATTGCTGGCTTTCACGCATTGGTCTCCAGGCCTGATGGCCGGCATGTCCACATTGGGAGGGTACAGGGACTGCGACGGAGGGACCATGCAATTGTACTGCAAACACACGGCCACACTCGGTGGAAGAGACGCAAGGCCAAGCGCTCCTGAGTTTGTCAGGTAGTTGTGCTGCAGGTACAGAGATTGCAAGGTGGAGTCCTGCATCTTGTTCGCAAAGTCCTGCAGCATTGCAATCACGCCAGAAAAGTAAATCTCATCTTGAAATACAAACATTACGTAACGTTCGGAGCATATAAAATTGGAAAAAGCCAACGGAAAAAGAACAATAAAAAATGAGATGTTGTTTCAACCTACCGAGAGTGACGATGAAACAACATCCAAATGCAACACGGGTTTTTTCATGTGGTTTTTTGACATGGTTCAACAGCCAGGGGGGGTCAGTCTGCACAGCAGTAGTTCTTGAGTTCATGTAAAAAAATGGAAACAAGGAAAAGTACATGTGGCACGGTGCCGACGAACAAGTTATGATTCAAAAACAAGTTCTGCGCCCCGGCCAAGTACGGCGAGATGCTCCCTTGCAACTGATTGTGACTCAAGTCCACCACCGGAATCGTCACCCACCCCGGCACACTCACCGCGCCATGAAACTGGTTGTGATCCAACAACAGAAACAACAATGGAAACTCAAACAACGCACTCGGGATCCCTCCTGAAAACGCATTGAAGCTCAAATCCAAGTAACTCAAACCCCTCATCCCTTCCAACTCCTTCACCTCACCAGACAACATATTCTGCGTCACCGAAAGATACTGCACGGAATCGGGAAGCTCGGGCAATCCTCCCGAAAGCTCATTCGCGTGCACATCGAAATGAATCAAGCTGGTTTCCTTCAAACTGGGAACAGGCCCATACAACCGATTCTCAGCCAATATCAGCACTCTCAAAGTCCTTAGCCTCCCAATCCCGCCAAGGATCAACCCGTGCAACTCATTCTTCCGAATCTGAAGAGTCTCCAATTGCTGTAAGTTGGCAAATGTGGACGGGATCGGACCAGAGATGTAATTCGGACTCAAGGAGAAGATTTCCAGGAGTTGTAAGTTGCCGATGCTGTCAGGGATGGGGCCAGTCAGAGTTCCAGAGGAAATGGTGAGGCTTTGGAGTTGGAAAAGCGATCCGAGGGCCGAAGGGAGAGTGCCGCCTAAACTAGGGCTATTTGCTGATTGTGGACCCAAGGAAAGAGACGAAACTCGGTTGAAGCTGCCGATTTTCACGCATTGGAGGCCGGTGAAGCTCTGGCATGGGTTGATTTTGAGGGCGAACTGCCAGCTGGAGAAGAAGGTGCCGCCGGGTAAGTCGTACATGGAGGCTTTGATGGAGCGGAGGGCGATCATGTTGATGGGGTGCAGGAGTTGGGTTTGGAGAGGGAGGATGAAGAACGAGAACAGTATCATGGTAATAGTCACCGGGATGGGAGAATTTGGGGGAGCCATCCGACCTGAAGAGTTAAAGATGCAATTGCTTATCAGCAGCTATATTTGGAAGCAATGTCCATTAATACGTGTCGAAATTTTCTCAAGGAATAAACGATGCACTGGAAGTGGTTAGGACTTCTCTTCTGGAAACTACGACGGTTGTACAGTGGAGTGTTGCATACCTGCACAGAACTTTGCCAATTTTTAATAAAAAAAGGGCCACTTTGATGAACGTGTCAATCGAACAATTTGTTGATAGAGTAGTACGGTCGCTTCCTTGGGAACGGTGGTCCAAAACTGCACACCAATGGATCAAGAGTTTAACAAACGCACGAGTAAAAGCTGGGCATGAACGTAACCAATACTGACAACACTCGGAATTGTGATCACGCTGTCCAAAATAAAGTGGAAATTCGCGGGTTGAAGCAAAATGATCTCTTCGGCGGAAGACTTGGTTGGAATTCCAAGTCTAAAACTAGTTCAGGAGACTGTACCGTAAACTACAGAAGTGATTCCATCACAAGTACGATTCTCAGGTCACACCTAGACTGACACATAAACTAAGTGGGAAAACGTGTATGCTTAGCTCGTGACCTCAATATTCTATGGTGCGTCACAGAGACACCAAAACCTCGCAATTCGAGTTTTCTAAGACTGATTTCATACGAAGACTCTCGAAGTAGTTGAAATTGCGAAAGTTCGCTGCCTCGTGCATTACAGCAGTGGCCAACAATAGCAATCGATCTGCAAACTCCTTCCTCACCGAAGTTTTCATGAAATGCAAACATTGAAGACAAGTGCTAGCTAATGCTACAAATACAAAACCTTCACAAGGAAATTGAGATGATCCAAGAGCTAACCTCAAGGAGAAGACAAAAGTAACAGCTTCTTCTTCAGCCCTTTCTCAACCAGTTCCCACCTGTAGAAAAACAAACACGAAAGCTCGTCCACTACCCGCCTTCACTCCATTGAATACTTACAGCACTGCCAAAATTCCCATCTCAATAAACTCCCAACAATTAGTGGTGATTTACCACTCTTGAACTCTACTAATCGAAACTTTGAACAACAACACCTCCCCTCCAGCTCCCAACATGGATTGAAGAGCAACGCTTGAGCCCGTGTCAAACTTTCCAGCTCAATTGCTAAATGGTATGAGATTATTAGACACGTCGAGATTAATAGACCGTTCGGAAGTGGGCGTTGGAGTGTTGGAGAAGAAAAACGGAGATTGGAACGTCGATTGGAGAGTCTGATGGAAATGACTGGCCAGGACAGTAAGCTTGAGAGCTAGCGCCGTCAGGAAGACGGACACACCTGATGTAAGTTTAGGGCCGCTTTACACCTAGAGGCCGGGCCAATTTTTCACCAAGCCAATTGCCCAAAATTTCAGCCCATTCTTGGGTTAGAAGCCAGCCTCATTAAATCTGACATTGGCCTTCAGGCCAAGAATTGGCCTTGAATTGGGCTCCCATTTTTGGTGCACCCAATTCAACAAGCTGGGGCCATGCTCGGGCCATGTCAGATCATCTATTTGAGGAAAAAAAACTCTGACATAACAAATTGGCCCGGCCTCTAAGTGTAAAGGGATTGAGGCTGATTCAAGCCTTTCAACCAATCACAAGCCATGATTCTTGACATCTGACACACCAAATTGGCCCAGCCTCTAGGTGTAAAGCGGCCCTTAGCCCTGTTTTTTACCTTCGATGGTACACAAGCTTTTTAGTTTGGCTTCTTTTTAACCACTTTCCGGACGTACTTTTATTGGTCTTTTTTACTGGACTCCTGTGTTTGTTAATTGTTCCGTTACACTATTGGGTGTCATCAATTTCGGTGTGGAAATGTGTGCCATGGGGGTGTGGCCTGTGGCCTATTGGCCTCGCAAGCAGTTTCCTACTTTGTGTCGCCCTTCTCCCTTCTGTGGGAGTCTCCACTTTATTACGACCGCTGCCCGCTCTGGCTTGTGGAGTCTGCGTGGGCTCCGTCAGCTCTGGAGCGCAGTCTCTGAGAGTTACTGCACTTCCTGTACTTCTTGTGTAAGTTCTGTTCACCAGAGCTCCGCTGTGTTCTTCTGCGTGGGTGATTGCGATTTCCTCTTCACGTGACAGGGAAGCTGATTTGTGATGATTTCCCTCTAAAGTCTTTGGCAGCGCGGGGGGATTCCGGATAAGAAATGGGAAATTGGTGAAGGTTGGAGGTCCATTCATCGCCCATCGTCTAAGAGCTGATTCTGAATTTTGGGGAGGTGAAGCTCCTTGAAATATTTTTTCAGTAATATTTCCTTGAAAGTTAAGTGGAATTGGCATCTAACCCAAATCGTTTCATATTTTTTGAAGCTTTGGGGAATTAGTTATGTAATTTTGAAGTTGAAATGGCATGGGCTTTAAGATCGTCCACCTCCTCAGATGTACATTGTTTGTAGAGTACGGAAGGCTATGAGAAAGCAACATGTATAGATAGTATATACACTTGAGGAGGTGCTTTTATATATATACTTTAGAAGCTCCTGCCTTTTTATGCTAAACCGTATCCAATTTGGAGTCGATGCAATTGTCAAAATTGTGGAGAAGAATATTAAGACCTAGGAGGATGGAATTGGCAACTTTTGTACAAATATACACTATGTAGACCTACATAACTAGTTTAATTTGTCACCTCAGGTCTTCTCGTGGATCAATAACTTCTATTTTGTTCATTTTAGGATACTTCTGATGGAAACCTCTCGTTTGATGTCGAGGACAACATTCTTTTCCATGACGAGGAGGCGCTTTGGCGTTATAATGCCTTCTTTTTAAACACTTGTTTGAGCATGGTTGACCAAGATCCAACTATCAAACATTGTGATTATGTCCAGTGTTGTGAATTTAGAGGCTCGTTACCAAAAATATCATTCCTTGCCACTTCTGCGGCTTCCTATGTTATTTCTTATAACAAGATTCTACTTGCACATCACCTACTCCATTTCATTGGTGTAAGCAACTGATGTTATCATTTACGATTATGGTTGGAACAATAAATAGACCGTATTTCCTCCATATATGTTGATTCAATTAGCTTGAGGCATAGGAATTATTTTATATCAAATTTTTATAAATCAAATTTGTGTACTAAAGGTGTATAGCAGTGATATCCCTTGCTTTGCAAAAAAAGCAAAAAAGATAGATACTAGAAATATAGATAGAGCAAGTGAAGGGGTTTCAAATAATGGTAGTGACCCCTAAAGTCACCATGCCTCTTTTCCATCAAAAAACACTCAAAACTATCATTTCTATAGCAAAGAGCAAATTTTATTTAGTTGTTTTTTCTTGTATATCTAATCATATGATCATGTACTAGATTAGTATAAGAATGTGTGGAAGAAATTTCACAAAATTTGACCGTGTAGATTGCAAGATATTTGTATTTAAAATGAATGAAACAAAAAAAATTTGCATCTTGCTCAACTATATTTTCTGGCTTAAGTTTGAACCTTCATAACTTATAATTTTTGCTCTACTTATTTTGAGTTTTTAATTTTGTATGATAAACAATTGAGTTGAGAGTCTAGAAAAAACCTTCAAAAAACACACATTGAATTTCACTCATCAAAAAATTGTTAAGTAGAAGTAGGTTCAAGATTGAAAGAAAGTCTTAATTGTGAATTGCTATGAGATGGAATTGAAACACACTAATTTCAATGGTGAGATTGTTCTAGCAAGCAAACTTAACCTTGTCCAAAAAAAAATTTATAAGTTAAGTTTTGTCCAAACTCATAGGTTAAGTTTTGTAAGTTATGTTCTTTGGCGTGGGTGATTGCAAATTCCTCTTTACGTGACAAGGAAGCTGATTTGTGATGATTTTCCTAAAGTCTTTGGCAGCGTGGGGGATTCCGGATAAGAAATGGGAAATTGATTATTCTTTTAAGGTAACTACACCAAAATTCACACACTTCCTATTATCACACACTGCAGATTCTTGCTGAAAATGGTACTCCCAATGTTCATAAGAGCGTGTGATTGTTTTTAGGAACACTTATTTTCAACACTTTTAAAATTTGTAGTTTATTCATATGACTTCCAAAAAATGCATTTAAAGAGATTCTAAAATCTTCTTTTCACTACCAACGGGACCTTTTAAGAAAATTCCAATATAGTAATGGAAACCATGCTCAATTGACTATTTGTGCAATTTAAGGTGTAATTCCATTTTAAGTTGATGTGATTGTCAAAATTGTGGAAAAGAATAATGCAAAGTATGATGGAATTGGCAAATTTTTCACAAACATACACTTGGTAGACCTACATTAGTGATTTAATTTGTCATGTGTGATCTTGTTGTGGGTCAATAACCTCGATGTTGTTCATTTTAGGATAGTTGAAAACCTGTCAATTGATATTGAGAGTTTTTCCAACATTCTTTGTCATGATGAGGGGGTACATAAGTATTATAATTTTTTCTTTTAAAAAAGTTGTTTGAGCATGGTTGACCAAGATTTTTTTTCATACTTGTTAATATATCTAGTAATCATAAGGATAGATAGTTGACATGTTATTTCTTATAATGAACGACTACTTTCACATCACCCAATCCATTTATTTGGTGTAAGCAACCAATGTTTTCATTTGTGATTATGGATGAAACATCATTCATTAATCTAAATAAATACCATATTTCCACTATCCATGTTGAGTCAATTAGTTCAAGATGCAGGATACAATTATTTTATATTGAATTTCATATATCGAATTTTTGTGCTCTTTATTGCATAGCAATGATATTCCTTTCTTTGAAAAAAGGTAAAAAGGTATTAGTAGAATTATAGGCAAAGGCAAGTGAGCAGTTTGATTACATAATGGCATAAAACAACACAAACAAATGTCCACATTTCATATTCAAAAACTTCAGAGAATTTTTATGGCGATCCATTTTTATCACCTTCCATTTGGATAGTATAAGGTAGTATGCTCTAAAAGCAACCTTCTCCTTCAAAAAACTTATTATTAGCTAGAGAATGGAGATGAGATGACCTTTAACCCCTAAAGGACCAAACACCATTTTTTGACAACATAGCGATTTGGGGCAGCTCACTACAACTAGAATTTTTTTTTTCTTTGAAATTTCCACAAAAGATGTGTCTAGTGAGTAGCTTTAAGGCCCGACAATTTTCATAATTTTTGATTGCGTGGTTAAAAAGTTATTGCATGATATGTCATTTTCATTGGGCAGCGGGCAGCCTGGGCAGCTGAAAAAAATTCTTTAAAAATCACTTTTTTTTAAAATAAAAAATTGAAATTGGTTATTTAGATTTATTTATACGTGAGAAGATTTGAATCATTCTATTTTGATTAATGAGATGAAAGTTATGAGGAGTTTTAGTTTACAGGTAGTTATTGAATCTCTACTCTAAAATAAACTTTGAAGTCCTTTATTTAACTCAATTTTCAATATTTTTGAAAAAAAATAAAAACATTGGGTTTAGATTGTTTATTACAACATTACAACCAATGGGATTGGCATTTTTCAATTCTATATTTCAATTCTTAATAATTTAGTATTTTGAACATTATCTACCTCTTTCTACTTACTATTTTTTTCCTATATGTTTTACAATTCCAAATAATCTAAAAAATTTCAAGCATGTAGCCAACTTGCCTTGAAGAACAAATCCAAAGAGTAACCACCATTTTGGACATTTTTTTCATACAAATGTGACCTTATGAAGTTCAGCTACCCGGATTTTTGCAAAGACAAAAAAAGGATTTTAGTCACTTCAAATGCTATTATTTTGCAATCCACACAATGGAAATTTCTGAAAATATTTCTACAACTTCTCAAACTAGTTTAATACAAGATCCTACGGTTACATTTTTCCAAAAATGTTTTTTTTCTAAAATTTGATACTTGTATTAGAAATAGCAATTTTGGAGCGGTTTGGATAAAATATAGTCTCAGACCTTTAGGAATTAAATGGATCGCTTTAGCAATTGATTGAATTGAGAAAAAACTGTTGTTCTATTGCAAGAACCAATCACTGTCTTTGATTTCCGCACAACCTTTACGAATTGCAAGTGGATGGAGTTTGGGAGACCTATGTTCACAAATAGGTGTCTATGTCCCCATATCCTTGGAAATTTATAAGTAATTCGAAAATGCTTGGAAAAATTAAAAAATTAAAAATTGTGTTAGGTTCCACATCTATTTATTTTTCTTTAAGAAATTATCTAAAAATATTTTTGTCTACAAAAACCTATGAAAAAAGGGAACCAAACCTTAAATGGTTGCTTTTAGAGCATCCTACCTTAGGCTATTGTATTTTGGTATAGAGAAAGATGATTAGTGATTAGTTATGGTGCAGTTCTCGACGCAGTGGCACATTATGATTGGCTACAATTGTCTTGATATATGAACTAGCCCTTGGTTGACTTTGTTTGCAACTCGTAGTTGGAAATAGAAAGGTCTATATGACCAATATAGGTCAAATAGAATCTTCAGCTAAAAAATTAAGGATAATTAGATTTTGAGCTAAATGTTTTTGAAAAATAATGGAATCCTT
This sequence comes from Antitrichia curtipendula, assembly GCA_951230915.1. Taxonomy (NCBI): domain Eukaryota; kingdom Viridiplantae; phylum Streptophyta; class Bryopsida; order Hypnales; family Leucodontaceae; genus Antitrichia; species Antitrichia curtipendula. The sequence goes on along the minus strand of OX579633.1, from coordinate 21,794,482 downwards.
CCAAATTCTATTTTTGTACATGAAAAAAAATTCTACAATCAAGATGCATGCACTCCAAATATGTATAATTTCTTAAGTGTTTAGAAATGGTTTGTTTGTCATAGGCTTGTAAACAAGTAAGGAATGTTGTAAGGTAGAACTATCTAATACCACCATCTACCCAATTCCAACACCTACAAGATCTTCCCAATTGTGTCATTGGCCCATCTATTACTACAATCTTTGCAACCTTTTATCATGATGGCAATGTATTTTGGGGAGTAAACACATTAGCCCACGCTTTAATAAGAGTTTGTCTATGCTTCAACAAGGGGCTATTTACAATTTAACATTTTAGCTTTGAAAAATCACATAAAATTCACTTCTTGTCTCGATATCTTCATTCTTTTTGCAATTGACTTCTCTCAAACTTTTCAATCTCTAAAAGATATGAAGTTGACTAATAGCTTTTCTAAAGTATCTAGATAGCATTAGATGAGATTTGGTGGTCTAGAAGGGCCGTTTCAGGTCCGTTCCTGATGCCGTTCCCTCCGGCAATTAAAGAATGTTGTTGTCAAAATTTATTTATTTAAAAATAAAAATGATCTTAAAATGAATAAAAATTGATTTTTGTTTTTGAAAAAATAAAATAGTATGATGTGGCAGTTGTTGTGCCACATCAGGCAGCTGCTGCAACGCAGTTCCGAGGGCTAGAAACCTTGGGGAACTTATAGCCCTTCCCATGGGCTGAAAATCATCTAATGCAAATTTGTGTGGTAATGGGTAATTCTACCTTAATTGCTTGAAGAAAAGTAAGATAGAGATTGTTTAGCCTCTATGGTAGAACCACCCATTGCCAACCAGGGATCCATGCCCAATCTGTAGGATGTATCTATTTCTAATCAAAGCTTGGAATGCATTTCTTTCTCCTTTTCAAGATTGGCACTAATAAGATCATAACATATATCCCAAAGTAGTAAGCAATAATGTAGGAAATAGTGAGCAAGAAAGTAGTTCTTGAATGATCAAAATTAGAAAAAACTATACATCAGGTATGGATTGAGGCCAACTTTAGGCTCCTAAGTGGTTGACTATGGATGGTTCTAATCATTTGCAGATAGGTTTTAGGCATTTTACTCACACTTAGACATGACTGAATTGAAATGCCCGATGGCACAATTGAGGATCATCTTGCTTGCAAATACGAGTAAGGTAACATGTCCAAAAATCGCCCACCTAAGAGCTGAAATTGAATTTTGGGAAGGCAAAACTTCTTGAAATATTTTTCAATAAATTATCCTTCAAAGAGAAGTGGATTTCGCATCTAACCTAAGTTGTTTCATGTTTTTTGGAGCTTTTTGAAATTAGTTATGAAATTTTGAAGTTGAACTGGTATAGGGCTCCAAAATCGTCCACCCCTGAAATGTACACCGTTTGTACATCAGTGAAGGCTATGAAAAAACAGCATGTACAAATCGTGTACATTTTACAGGTGGGCAGTTCTTAATGCCCAAACTATTGTCGAGCCTGTTACCTTATTCTATTTTGTTAACTTACGTGATAACAGGTTTGCACTATCTTTGACCAGTAACTTATATTCAACGCTAATCTGCTACTGGAGTATAACTTATATTCTGCTAGAGCAGATACATTAGTCTTTTTTTTATAATTGACCCCTAAAGGATTGAGGCACATTGCAGGTAGAAATGGGAAAAAAAATTGCCGCTTTTCAAAGCAGTAAGAAAAAAAATGAAAAATAAAAGTTTTTTATAAATTCATCCAAATCAATTGGTACTAGACTTGTATGGAAACGTGAAGAAAAAAACTCAAAAACTTTGATTGCACTTATTAAAAGACTATAACGTTTGAAGTTAGATGGAAAAGTTTTTTCCAACCTTGTCCAAACAAGACCATCAAACTTTATTTCCTCCTCAAGTGAGATTTTTTACACTACACGTGGTTAATTTATTTGACATTTGCAACTTGTATCATGTGGTTTAAAATACCTCCCAAATTTCAAAATTATAGAAAAAAATTTGCCCATGCTACTTGAGGTTGCCCAAGCTACCTAAAAAGCTCATGGCTACATAACTTTTGATCCGGACACCCAATTAGAAAAAAGACAAAAAAAAATCTTTGAGGGGGTATATGTTCACACCTTGTGTCAAAATTTAATGAACATCCCACCCAAATTTACTTTGTAGGAACCTACCAGAGAACTTTTGCTTACATTGAATGAACACTTGGTCCTTTAGAAGTTAACCCCTAAAGGACCAGCCTGCAGAATTTGGCAACATAAAAAAATTGGGTAGGTACATGTGGCCAGAGATTTACAAGTTTGAGGCTGAAATTTTAATAGAAGTTGTGGACGAGGAGTACCTTTCATTTGAACTAAATTTTATGACATTTGGAAATACGAGTCAAAAGTTATGGCTTAATATGTTATTTTTTTTCTCGGTTGGGCAGTTAGATCAGATTAGAAAAAATCACTTTTTTCAGAAACAAAAACTCGAAACTGGTTTTCCAGAGCTATCTATACGTGGAAAGCTTTTAATCATTCCATTTTGACCAATGAGTCAAAAGTTATGAGGAGTTTTAGTTTGCGGGCAGTTTTGGAATCTCTACTCTAAAATAAACTTTGAAGTCTTCTATCTTACTCAATTTTCAATATTTTTTGAAAAAAATAAAATCATAGGATGTAGATTGTTTAATACAACATTTCAACCATTGGGATTGGCATTTTTCAATTTCATATCTAAATTCTTAACAATTTAGTATTTTGAATCATTCTCTACTTCATTCTACTTACTATTTTTTTCCTATATGTTGCACAATTCCAAATGATGTGAAATTTTTCAAGCATGTAGCCAACTTGTTTAGGAAAAATAATCCAAAGAAGCACCACCATTTTGGACATTTTTTCATAGAAAAGTGAGCTTTTGAAGTGCAGCTGCCCGGTTTTTTGCAGGGGTCAAAAAACGATTTCATTGATTTTGAATGCTTATATCTTGCAATCCACGTGGTGGAAATTTCTGAACTTTTTACCACATATTCTCAAGTCAGCATAATACAAGATCCTACGGTTACATAAGTCAAAAAAAAGTTTTTTTCAAAAATTTGGTACTTGTACTAAAAATGGCAGTTCTTGAGCGTTTTCAGTGAAAACATAGTCACGGAACTTTAGGGGTTAAGCAAAGATGTAATTTATTGAAATGTTTTATATTTTAGAATTAGACAAGTAATATTCAGGATTCATACACAACACAACAATATTAGTTGAAGTACAATAACTTTTAAATAATATCTTCTATAAGTCACAAAATTCCAAATTTATTTGTGAAGATTTTAATCTTTAAAGAACCAATGGGCATTTTATGTGGCAATTTTGGGCATCTCACTACAAATGGAGTTTTTTTTCTTTTGAAGTCTTCATACAACATGTGGACAAGGTCCTTTGCTTAAGGCCCAACAATTTTTATAACTTTTGATTACATGGTTAAAAAGTTATTGTATGACAAGTAGTTTCTTTCTCAATCCGAAAGCCTACGCAAATAGAAACAAAAATATTTAATTGGTTTTCAAGATTCATATATACATGGAAAGCTTTGAATCATTTCATTTTGATTAATGAGATGAAAGTTATGAGGAGTTATGGTTTGTGGGCAATTATAGATTTTCTACTCTAAAATAAACTTTGAAGTCTTTTATGTAACTCAATTTTCAATATTTAAAAAAATTAAATTAAATTAAATCATAGGATGTTGATTTTTATTATAATATTATTAACAACCATTGGGATTGGCATTTTTCAATTTCTTGACTAAATTCTTTGACAATTTAGTATTTTGAATCATTTTGTACTTCCTTCTACTTACTACTTTTTTCCTATATGTTTTACAATTTGAAATGATTTGAAAATTTTCAAGCATGTAGCCAACTTGCTTTAAGAAATGAATCCAAAAAAACACCAACAACATGGATATTTTTTATACAAATGCGACCTTGTAAAGTGCGTTTGTCCTATATTTTGTAAGGTTAGAGAAAGGATTTTTGTCAATTCAAACACTAATATCTTCCAATCTACACAATGAAAATATCCAAAAAAAATTCTACATCTTTTCAAACCATCTTTCTACAAGATCCTATAGATACATGTGTCTCAAAAATATTTTTTTTCTAAAATTTGGTACTTGTACTAGAAATGGTTTTTTTAGAGCAATTTTAGTAAAAACATACTAGTCAATGAACCTTAGGGTTGATAGTCATTCAAATTTTGAAAATTTAAAAAAACTAAAAACATAAAATATATTGAATTTTTTTGAAATGTTCACTTGATGTGAATATAATAGTGTAGAACCTCAAAGTGTAACAAAATCATATTAGAGGTCAACATGACTTAAATTGTAGGGAAAAAATCAAAAGTAGTTTGCATTTGGTTTTAGAAACATTATTAACAAGGATCTTTAAAATGAATTTAGATATATTGTTGGATATGCTACTTTGCTAACACCACTCCTAAGTTCAAATATCATCCATTGAAAACATACCTTTACTACCTTACTATTTGTATTAGATTTGATATATATAAAATAATTGCTATCAAAGTATAATATTTTTGTCAATCCCTTGGAGCCCATGGTACAAAGGTGGAAATGATCATGTTTTAGGATGATTGTTTGTAATATAGGATTTGACTTGTATGTGAACTATTTTAATCAAGTAAGCATATAAAAACCTACATCTCTTAAAGGATCATCTATGACAAATTAGATAATCATCAAATAATGCATGTTGAAAATCATAGTATCTTGTAAAAACAAGATTATTAGAGGTGATATGATCGAGTAAATAATAGGTGATAAGAAAATTAATGATTGTATACTATTTCAATCGTGTTTGCAATTGACAATTCTAAATCAAAACATTATAAGCATGTTCCATTGTCCTATGACATTTTCAAGGGATTTTGAGGTTCATGACCATTTGAAGCATATGGGGCTTTGCAAAATTATTCATAGAACATCCACTTGCAAGTAATTCAAGAAAAGAAATTAGGATTATAAAAATCAAATAGCTACATAGAGGTTGTAATATTGTCATGGACATACTTTTTGGAAAGCAAATTTATTTGGCTAGAAAATACCACATTGTACAAAAAGATTTTCAATTATAGAAGTCTATACTACAGCTTTCTTTTGTAATCATCTTTTGCAAAAAAATCAAATCATGTACCATTTTGGTCTTTTCCATACCTATAAATAATATATTTTTAATGTATCTTCATGACTATGTATGCACACAATGCACACTGATGTATTTCAAGAGCTCTCTTAATCCAAATAAAGTTTTAATTATTGCATATTAAATATACAAATCCTAGCCACATCTAAGCTTTATACTTAACCCCTTAACCCCAAAAGGACCCTGAGGGCAGAATGTGTCCTTGACCAATTTTTGAAGTTAAATAAAACCTTACCAAACTACTATTTTTTGTAATTTATATTTTTGATAAATTATTTTTGAAGTTTAATTGTAGATTCAAAAATCTGATTTTGAAAATGATTGATTATGATTTTTCTATTCAAGATTTTGTGCACGAGTGTCCATTGCAATCTTGACTTTTGTAGTGTTGAGGGCTCTTGGGAATGAGCCTCAAATACACTAGATCTTTGAGAAAAAATCACATTAGAAATTCATCCAAAAAAATTGTAGAGTACATTTTGAGAAGTCATAAATTGATTGGGGTTATGCATGTTAGGCCCTTCAATCTCATATTTTTTTGGTGACCAACTTTTTAGATTTGACATGTGAAAAGAGGATTGAAAGACTTCAAATCACTTTCACAGTTTTAACACCCTCATGATCAAACATTATAATCTTTCAATCCGTAAGAGATATTGTTGTGTTTTCTTTTCTAATGTGATGTCTAACATGTCTAGTTTGATTTTATACAGTTACAATTCAAAATAATTGATACAACTTATCAAAATGTTGGCTTTTAATTCAATTTGGAACAAATTCCTAGAAGCTCAGGAATTTCCAGGGTCATTTTGGGGTTAAGGACCAAGCTGCGATTTTTGGCAATATAGAAATTTTGGACAAGAACGTGTGACTAGAAATTTATATATATTTTTGGCTCAATTTTACTAAAAAATGTGGACAAGAAATATCCTTTGTGTGCACTAAATTTCAAGACATTTGGAAATATGAGTCAAAAGTTATGGCCTAATATGTGATTTGTTTCTCAACTTGGGCAGTCCGGGCAGATCTAAAAAAATCACTTTTTTCAAAAAGAAAAATTTGAAATTGTCTTTTTAGATTTACATATAGATAGAAAACTTTTAATCATTCCATTCTAATCAATGATTCAAAAGTTATGAGGTGTTTGAAGTGTTTTGGTTTGCGGGGAATTATGGATTCTCTACTCCAAAATAAATTTTGAAGTTCTTTATTTAATTCAATTTTCAATATTTTTGGAATAAAACTTTTAAAAAATTAGTTGTAAATTGTTTATTACAAGACTACAACCATTGGGATTGGTATTTTTCAATTCCATAAATAAATTGTTAACAATTTTGTATTTTGAATCATTTTCTACATCATTCTACTTATTATTTTTTTCTTATATGTTCTACAATTCCAAATGATCTGAAAATTTTCAAGCATGTAGCCAACTTGCTTTCAAGAATTAATTCAAAGAAGCACCACCATTTTGGACATTTTCATACAAATTTGAGCTTGAGTAGTGTATCAGCCCTGATTTTTGCAGGGCCAAAAAAAGAATTTTTGTCACTTCATATGCTAATATCTTGCAATCTACATGGTGAAGATTTCTGAAAAAATTTCCACATCTTCTCAATCTGTACTACAAAATCATATGGTTACATGTGCCTTCAAATGATATTTTTCAAGAATTTGGTACTTGTACTAAAAATGGGAGTTATTGAGTGTTTTGGGTGATAACATAGTCAAGGAACTTTAGGGCTTAATTACATGTTTCTAATTAAATATGATGCTAATATAATTTTGATTATCTAGTAACCACAAAGAGGTTAGATAGACTCTAAATGATTAACCTCCAAAGCCCCGAGGGTGTTTTCTGCCAAAAATCACTCAAAACTACCACTTCTGCTGTATTTCACTTAGGGAAACCAATTTTTTTGTTTTTTGGGGAATTTAACCATAGGATCTCGTACTTAACTTGTCTGAGAGCATGAAGTAAAAATTTGATCAAATTTGACCGTACGGATTGGAAGATATTAGCATTCAAAGTTGAACAAAAAGTTTTTTTTCAAGAAGATGCTTAAATTACCCGAAAAACTAAGATTGTCCATAACTTTCTCATCCCTAGTCCAAATAGAATGAATCAAAGCTTCACGTATAGGTAAAAACATAATCTCTTAGGAAAAAAATTCAAAAAAAATTATTTTGACTTTTTGTAATTTTTGGGGGGCTGCCCAAGAATCTCCATTTCTTGCTCATTGTGCCATAACTTTTTCATCCAGCATCCGATTGAAATAAAAATTATATAACCACAAAGCTCTTGCATAGCTACACAATCTCAAAAAATCTCAAAAAAATTCACTTCAAATTGAGACAATAGAAACCTACCCGGACCCAAATTGTCCCCCGAGGGGACAAGCGGGGCTTTAGGGGTTAAAACTATTGAGTTGAAGCAGTTTTGGTCATTTCATTCATCCTATCATAATAAATGCAAAAATAATATACAAAATGATCACATATTTTACATGTACAATGTCAAATTTGAGCATGATAATGTTTACATGTTAAACTAATATCCAAATGAAAGATGTTAATTCTTGAATTTTCAATACAAGAATGTATATCTTGCTATACTTTAGCATAAAATTCATATTCCAAGAGTCGATTATAGTCCATATAGCGTACACTATTCCCTGATCTTTAATTGATCAAGTTTGAGTTTGGTTGCCAGCAATTAAGTCACATAACACTACAATGAGAATGAATTGTTTCATTCAATTCCCAAGCTAACCATTTTAGTAAACCACTTCAATCCATCATCATGGGAACTAAATTTGCCCAATGCCCAGAGTGTACCCAAAATTGATTCCAAGTATTTCATTGTCATTGTGAAGAACATACTTACAAGCATAATTATAACCCCTTGGGATGTACTGTAAGCTTACATGATGCTTCACATTTCTGAAGCCATACCTATACACACTCATTCATTAGCTGTACTGTACTTTACAGACCTATAGACAGTAGTCAATTTCATGATTTTCCTTTCCTTTAGTACATTTCTTTGGGGCACACAAAAAAACTAACCTCTCTTTTTCTTTTCTTTTTTGTGATTTTTTCCCTCCCCCACCAACCAAGGTAACTCTAGAAATTTAGTTGAAACTACCAATTTGAACAAGCTTTATCCAATATTATTGTTAGTTTAGGTAACCAATTTGTAGCTTAAACATATTTTTAGTTTCTTTATAAAAAAATTTAAATTTTTAAACAAATGGAGATCCATTGCAAAGCGTCACAATACACAATAGCCAGGCAAGAGGCCAGACAAGAGAAAGGGAAAACTTCAACACTTTTTTCAAGACTTCCCTCCAAACACATTCACTTTCAAATTTGACTCATTCAACAACCGTATGTTTCTTCTCTAAGGTAGAACAACCAATTATGGTTAGATGATCCATAGTGGACATGTAAGGAATGACCTCATTATGGATTCTTTTAGTTTGTGAGATTTTGGCTTCAATGCATGTCCTACATGACAATAATGGAGTGATTGGTGATTTCATTAGGAACTTCCAACTTTCCAATGTGAATTCATTATAAGAATTTATTTTTAAGGCCTCCTATGTTAAAAAATACTATTACTACCTTCGGTGAGCAAATTGAGCATGATGAATTCATTCTAAGGTAGTCTACAAACTCTTCTAGGCCATGATGCATTGGACACTTTAAAAATTCATAGCAAATTCATAATTTGTCAAAAAAACATAATTTCAATTGCTCTCATTGTTTCTCACACATATACTACTGTGGAAAACAAATTGCAAAATTTGAGCAACCACATGAGGTCAAACTCCTGATTCTAACCACAATAGACTGTTTTGAGTGCATAGTGAGGCACAATGCTCAATTTGAATTAATTCAAAATGTAATTAATTCTTATTTTTGTACCTCCACCCACCATACTTATATTTTCCAAACCAACCTGTTTGGGCAAACAATACAAGTTAATGGCTTATGTATTTTGTATATGTATATTCTTATATGTATCCATATTCATATCCGTAATGTACCATATCTCATATCATATCTCAAAATGTTCCGATATCCATATCCATATCCATATCTGTATTTCTTATTTTTTAAGATCAACGATATCAAAGGGACGAGGGGAATTATTATTTGTAAATGAATGGCTGTCATTTATTTACAGTGAGGGGTTGTTAATTAAAACCAGGTGCGTCGCATCTTTTCACTATCCTTATGTTTTACCTTATGTTCCCACAATGAGGCTTGTGATGAGACCACAATGTTTGTGGAATTGGGGATGAATTTAGCCTGTAGTGGGCTGGGGGCAGGGGATTGTTGTAGATTTTGAGTCGGTCAGTCGGTCAAGAGTCAAGAGAAGGTACACTTCCCTTCAATGAAGCCAGCTGCGAATTGACCCACCCCATGAAATTCCCTTCCAGGGCAGATGACTGACACCTGTAAGCTTACTTAAGCTTAAAGCCATCAAGACCCAGCCCAATGTAGTTTCACCCTTAACTTATTTCCACCTCACTGGTTCAGTTCACTCATTATGAAACAAGGGGCATGACTGCATGACCACCTCGCCTGACAGAAAAAAAAGAAAAAAGAAAGTGGAAATTAGGAATGAATACCTTATTATCATAAAAATGCTTATTAATGGAAACTACGGCCATGAGCCCATGACCAAAGGCAGCTAAGGTAGGCACCCCCAAAATGGCACCTGACCTTAAAGCGCCATCTACAGGTTGTGTACATTTCCAAAATCAGTTATGTACCTATTTGGATGGAGCGCTTTCAGAAACAAACTTTGACTCTTAATAACTTTTACATACGATGTCCAAATGCCACATTCTCTGGTGCGTTGGAACCTCCTTTCACTTGCCAACAAGAATATATGAAAATTTGACCAATCTAATAGTAGTAACTAGGCTCCGTAGCAAAAAGTGGCGGTTTTAGGTGTACCTACCTTAAGTTAACTGCTTGTGCAAGTCTCTTGCTTCGTGCTGAAAGACAGGCTGAAGTGTGCTCAAGTTCATTGGCCACCCCATCTCCTCATTGCACCAGTGCACTTAACCCTGATGAAACTTGCCAAATGTGCAGCTTCTCTGGACCAGCATGGTGCAAACCTTACCCGGCTACCCCCTGCACTGCACCCTTTTCCGGCTTCCTTCTGACTTGTAAGGTCGTCCGTTGCTCAATTTCATCTCCTATTTTCGGCCCCAATTTTGTCCATTCAAATATCCAAATCCATCTAGGAAAATATCCAAATCCCTTCAAGATTCTGAAAAAAAATCAGTGCATTAATCCCTAAAGGACCAAACCGTGTTTTTTGGCAACATAGCAATTTTGGGCAGCCCACTACAAATGAATTCTATACCTACCCACAAAATGGAATTCTTCATAACTTTCATCCCATTAATTTGAATGGAATGATTCAAAGTTTTTCAAGCATAAATGAATCTTTAGAAGCATTTTCAAATTTTTATTTTTTAAAAATGTGATTTTTAAAGAAGTTTTTTGAGTTGCCCGGGTTGCCCATCAAGTAACGAAAACTACATTATCATGCAATAACTTTTTAACCATGTAGTCAAAAATTATGAAAATTGTTGGGTCTTAAAGCTACTCCTTGGGCACATGTGGTGTAAAATTTTCAAAGAAAAACTAAAAACTCCGCTTATAGTAGGTTGCCCAAAATTGCTATGTTGACAAAAAAACCCAAGGTTTGGTCCTTTAGGGGTTAATGCCAAAATGGGTAACGTGACAATTCTTGATTGGTGGGCATTTAACCCCTAAAGGACCAAGGCCATTTTTCTGCCAAAAAACACTCAAAACTGCCATTTCTATAGCAAAGAGTAAAAAAAATTGAAAATTGATTTTTTTTTTCCACATCTAACCGTAGGATCTTATACCTAACTAGTATAAAAATGTATGGAAAAAATTTCAGAATTTTTGACCGCACAGATTGCAAGATATCTGCGTTTAAAGTGAAAAAAACAAGTTTTTCAGCACATTGCCGGACTAAATTTTATGACTTTGAACATTTTTAACTTAAATATTTTGCACTACAGAGTTTTGAGCTTTTAATCTTTATAGTGGAGAATTGAGTTGAGAGTCTAGGGGAAAAAAGAAATTCCAAAAAAACTTAATTTTCATTATTAAAGAAATTGTTAAGTAGAAGTAGGTACAAGATAGAAAGAAAATCTAAAATATTAATATCTTTTATATGGAATTAAAAATCACTAATCCCAATGCTGAGATTGTTCTAGCAAAAAAACTAAACCTTGTGGAACTTCTTTTTTTGAAAAATTATAAAAATTACATTCAGAAATCAATCCTACAAGTTATTTTTTCAGGAAGATGCTCTAAGTGCCCGAAAAACAAGCTTGTCCATAACATTCTCATAAATAATCCAAATGAAATGAATCAAAGCTTTTCAGATAGACAAAAATATAATCTAGAAGAAAAAAAAATTAGAAAAAAAAAAAAAAAAAATTGCAAATTTTTTTTGCTGCCCCTCAACCCCTGTTTTGAGCTTATTTGGGCATAACTTTTTTTCCCGGGCACCGATTGTGAAAAAAATTATATTCCCATAAAGCTAATCAGATTTTATACCTCCAAAAAAAATTTCAAAAAATCAGGAGAAAATTTCAGCTCGTAGGTACCTGCCCGAAAACCCATTTGTCCCCCGAGGGGACAATGGTCCTTTAGGGGTTAAGTGCCAATAGATACATACAAAGGTATTTGTGGGGTGTTTATGGGATGTTTATGACTCCGCTCAATGGGTGGTTTTATAATTTCAAGGCACATCGCTTCATAAATTCACATAAAATACAATTTTAATCAAAAAATTATAATTCCACTTGAGTTTGATCCACAAAACAAACCCACATCTCTGAATAATATGTCCCATTTTTAGATTTTCCACAAGATGTTCAAATTTCAAATCAAGGTGGTAACAAGCTTGTCTACCTTTGTCTAGTTTGTCATTGTTTGTTATGTGGTTAGTGTTGTTGTGTTAGTCTTCCTGCCAAGCCATCTTTGGTTGGCATTCTTACACTTTGTCCCTGCAATAAAATTCTATTTCATTTGTTTCCAAAAAAACTTGCAAAATGTCCTTTAGATGACCTCATCTAAGTTTGTATAGTGCAAGATCTTGTTAGGATTTTGTGCATCTTTAGTTTGATTCTTGAATATGCACACCTAGATCAAAGTGACAAAAATTTCAGTAAATTGACTATCCATTTGATGGGAATCAAATAACTTGAAAGTTCCAACTATTTTCAGTACATCCATTTGTCTATTAAATTGGTGTGCTAGTATATTTTGAGCCTAATTTGTTTAGGTCTTCAAATAAAAACTAACCACAAGGTAAAAGATTGATATCTTTCAGTTGCTATAAGTTAGCATATACTAGTAGTCACGTTATAAGAGACCTCTAGATCTAATGGATGTAAAATATATATTTGAAATTTTGGGGGGTATTCCTACCAAATGCTTACATTATAATACATAAATTATTAAGTACTGCAAGAAAGAGGCTTTTAATCTTTGATGAACAATGGAATTGAACCAAGTGTAACTTGCTCATTGGTCATTTTTTTCATGTTTATAGTTAGGAGTATAACAAGAATGAAATATTCTACTCTAAATATTTACCATAGGAAATTTTTTGAGTTGCTTTAGAATGCTACGATTGTTGCACGTACCATCAATCTCGCTAATGAATTGGTTGTACATTGATATACCCCACATTATATGCTTGCAGCACTAGATTTAGGGTTGAAGGTTTAATGTAACAAAATTAGTGCGACTAAAAAATTATTATCATTATAGAAATTAATGAAAATTAATGCAATATTCTACTTGGGACTAATTTAAATTAATGTGACTTTGATAAATTTGTGTCACCTATACTAATAAAATAAACCAAAAAATCAAAGTTTCTCCACATTGTAGGGTCTTCCTATAGAACAACTAATGTTTCCTTTTTGGCTAAATCTTATGATTTCTACCTCCCAAAGAGCCTCTATGTACTAACATCCCTCCAAATTTTTTTCAATTGAAAATTTTGTTATTTTAAAAACAACTACTAGCAACTTCAACAAATGTGGTATGACATAAAAGGTATTGGAAGAGTCTAGACTATAATGACTAACTATGGTAAAGCTGCTTGGATGAAGGTTGTCAAATAAGCCCAAAGAAACAAAAATTAGTGCTTAGATTTTAAGATAGTTTGCTAAGACTTAGGATACGTTTGCACTTGGTGCTAAGTTGCAGCAAAGAGTGTTTTGTAGCTGTTGCATGAAGTGTGTTTAGACGAATTGACTCTCTTAACCCTTAACTAATATGGAGGTGGACGTGGCATGAGGATGACATTGATCTTTGCTCTAGGCATACTATCTCGAGGGGGGGGGGCACTTAGTTCTACTACAACAAACCATGTGCGAACAAGTGGTTTATAATTAACTATAATTTCAACCTAAAATTTTGAGAATTGTTTAATAATGACTATAGATTTCTATTGCCAAATTTTTCAACTCAAATAAAATATGAAATGATTTTTAGAAGAGGTTGAAAATAAATTAAAATGGCATGTTTTTCAACTCAAATAATTATAGAGAACACATTTAGATGACCACTGAATCAATATTCAACTCAAAATGAGCTTTCAATAGAGAGTTATTTTTAGGAATTTTTAATTCATTTTTAGACAATTTTTTCTTATATAATATAGGGGTGTGAAAGTTATTTTTCAGTTCTATAGTGTAACTTTTTACTTCAAAAATTTAGAACTAATTATTATTAACAAATAAAAATATCAATAATTCAAAACATAAACTTTTAAAGGAGGAACATCTATTCATTTGTTTTTTAAATTTATTTTAAATTTTAAATTCAAAAAGTAAATAGGGGGTCTAAGGTTTTGTTTGCACGTAGTTTCTAATGGACACTCTAAGTGAACTCCCCGTGCATACTATATCACTTGCAATAACAACAAGGCAACTAATAGCTTATATGTAAACATAAAATCAAGCTAAAATGAACAATTGAGAGTTTCAAAGGTGCTCTTTTGTGATGGTTTAGAAAATAAGAACACCCATTAGAAAAGAATGGTGTTGCTAATTTTGACCATCACCTTTGGGATTTTGTGCTACTGTGTAAAGAAGAATTGCAAAGCCAATAATTCCAACACAATAAATGGTGCAAATTTTTGAAGACAATGCAATGGCTTCAAGTCACTTAATACCTTAAACTCTAAGGTAGGGATCTGTAAAAGTGAATTGTCCCGAAAAGCGACCTCTAACACAGAGGTACATTTTACTTTCTTCAATGTACCAATGTTGTTCATTTCAGAAGGGGGTCACTTTTAGAAACCACTGCGTTTCAACTTCAAGAATTTGTAACTAATTCCACAAAGGTCCAAAAAATATGAAACGATTTGGATTAGATGCCAATTCCATTTTTCTTTCTAGTAAAATTTACTGAAAATTGTTTCAAGGAGTTTAGCTTCCCTGAAAATGCAATCAGCTCTTAAAGGGTTGCTTTAACAGCCTCCTACCTTAGAGCAGGCGGGGGAGGAATGTGATGTGCATCACACCTTCTACGAGAACTTCCATAAAAGCCTTCAATTTTGGTTTAGCGAAATTTCCAAAAAATTGAATTCAACTAAAAGTCCAATTTCACAGCAGATACAAAACAATTATTGAGAAGAAGTGAATTGAAAAAATCCACGAGAAACAACCAATTTCAATGCAATGATTCATTGACCACAAGAGAACACCCTAAACCTTAATTCATGCTTCAGAAAGCTCTGCAGTTGAATCTGCCATAGCTATTTCAAGCTTCAGAATTGCCTACAAATCCCCTTCCTCCCAATTCTACACCCTTGTCCCAAAACCCTAAAGAAAAAGAAAGAAGAATTGCAATCGACAATCTACTGAAAAGAGTCTGTCCTTTTGCAGGGCCATTTCCTCCTCCCTCCCTCTTCCAAAAATTGACAACCATTGATTTAAAAAAAAAATCCCACACCCCTCCAATGCCGTTGATCTTGAACATGGGATACAAATACTAGATACAAGTATGGATATGGTGTAGAAGATGGATATAAATGTGAATATAGATGGATTTATCCCATATCAATTGGATTGGGTCAAGTTGCTCTAAAATTACAAATAAGGGAAGTTGCTTAGGGTTAGGGTTTGAATAGGTTTTTGGGGTTGGGTGGAGGTGAATTAGGGTAGGATGGGGGGTGGGAAAAAAAAATTTAACTGGGTTTGAAATTGAGTGCATTGTGAGACATTTCCTCACAATGCACTAAAAAGAGATAGTAATCGCCTCTTCCCCCAAATCTACCCGTAACAAGCTGGGGCTTTGCTCCAAGTGTGACCAACTACTCTACAAAAATGAAGAGTTCTTGTGCATATAACTTAGAGAGGATGTGGTCCAAAATTTGGACTGTCATTGGTCAAATGGAAGATCTGAAAACCATCAACATGATTCACATTGGTAGGAGGTACGGAAGTCAGAAGACAAATCTAACCGTAATTGCTATGGAAATTCTAAATTATTGGACCCTCAAATGCCCTAAGGTTAATTTAAGGGATTTGAACATGATGTCTACTAATACACATCCAACAAATTATTGGACCCCACTAGTAAGACAAAAATAAGTCTTGTGCACTTTCAAATGTATTATTTGGACAATGTGAGAATAAGTTGTGAATTTTTAAAGAGCCAACTATACATGCACCTAATACCAACATTAGGGTCTGATATTCAGATGTAGTACACATCTATTCACTTCCCAAGATTTTAGAAGTGACGGTTATGGGTGCTTCTACCTTATCAGATATTTTACAGGGGTTTTATTTTTTAAAGAGTCATTCTTTCATACCACCAAGTACAAACATACCCTTAGCTAGACAAGCAAGTTTGTATAGAAGGCAAAGCATGCAAATTGATTGGAAAAAAGGCCACCTTATACATATTTCATTCTTCAACCTCAAAATCCTAATTAGCTTTTGATTTTTCTTTCTTTGTCATCCAATCATTTGGCCTTTGGCCTTAGATTTGTGGTGGTGGTGCTCTCCTTTAATTTTAGCATTGGACTTGCCTTTTTGTTTAAAAAAAAACAAAAGCGCATGACTACCAAATACTCTTGGAGTTGGCTCTCATATATTCAAATTGCAAATTAGGGTGGTGATAGGCTTGTCTATGTTATAAGTTAACTCCTAGTGGAGGTAGGAACCTAAATGTGGATTATTATATTAGAATTTCTTCATTGTCTTCTATTTGTATAGTCTTTATATGTTGGGTTCTAACTTGCATTAGGATTAAATTCCAGGACTTAGCAAGATCAATTATGGGAGACAACCTATTTTGGATCATTCCTAATTTTAGCAATGTAGGTTGCTTTCTTTTCATGTAGGAGGAGATGAACAATAATGAATTATAGCATAGTTCCTGGTACAGTTGTGGAGCATTGTAATTGGCTATAAGGGTTGCTTCACACTATGGCCGACCAAGTCGAGAGGCCGTGGGATTGAGTGGCCAAACTTTGTTGAGAGTCCAAAGAAATGAGCAATAAATAGGCAATAAAATATATGAATTGGAGCCTTTGGCCAGCCATAGTGTGAAGCCTCCAAAGGCCAAGTCCAAAGTCCAAATCCTTGGCAATGAACTTCCACGGCCTCTTAACTTGGACGGCCAAAGTGTGAAGCCTCCAAAGGCCAAGTCCAAAGTCCAAATCCTTCGCAATGAACTTCCACGGTCTCTCAACTTGGACAGCCAAAGTGTGAAGCCTCCAAAGGCCAAGCCCAAGCCCAAAGTCCAAATTCTTAGCAATGAACTCCCACCTACCAATCTAATGGTTGAGATCTTGTCATAAATTGACGGACTCTCGGCCATAGTTTGGGTCTCCATTTTTGTTCAACCCAAACTTCCTTTGAGAGTCCGTCGTCATGTAGGCAATTTATTGCCAAGTAGGTAGTTGGAGGGTGATGGCCTTTGGACTTGTGCCTTCTAGTGTGAAGGGTCGAGAGGTCAAACTTTTGGTTTCTTGAAATTTGATTGGTGGAAACCCACGGCCTCTTGACCTTTGGCCATAGTATGAAGTGGCCCTAAGACTCTCAATATTGCAACCACTTCTTGGTGGATTTTGCAACAAGCCCTTGGTATAAAATAGGAAGGTATATATGACCAGTATGGGTCAAACATAATCTTCAACTAAAAAATTAATAATTATTATGTTTTGAGAAATAAAAATCTAGAAAATTTTGTACACCTTCCAAACTCTATTTCTACACGTAGGAAAATTTTCCCACTGAAGAAACCTACCATGTAGATACGTGTATCTACATAACTCCTAAAGGACCAAACATTGTTTTTTGCCAACATAGTGATTTTAAGCAGCTCACTATAAATGAATTTTTTTTTTCTTTGAATTTTTTTTTTCTTTGAATTTTTTACACAAGATGGGCCTAAGGAGTAGCTTCAGGCCCAACTATTTTTATAATTTTTTACTACGTGGTTAAAAAATTATTGTATAATATACAATTTTCGTTCCTTAGTGGACAACTCAAAAAATTCTCAAAAGATCATTGTTTTATAAAATAAAACTTTGAAATTGGTTTTCAAGATTTATTTATATGTGGGAAGATTTAAATCATTCCATTTTGATTAATGAGATGAAAGTTATGAGGAGTTTTAGTTTGCGGGTAGTTATGGAATCTCTACTCTAAAATAAACTTTGAAGTCCTTTATTTAACTTAATTTTCAATATTTTTGAAAAACATCAAGAACATTGTGTGTAGATCGTTTATTGCAACAATACAACCATTGGGATTGGCATTTTTCAATTCCATAATTAGATGGTTAATAATTTAGTATTTTGAATCATTCTCTACTTACTATTTTTTTCCTATATGTTGTACACTTCCAAATAATATAAATTTTTTTAGGCATGTAGCCAACTTGCCTTGCAAAATGAATTTAAAGAATAACCACCTGTAAATAAACTATTAGGATTTTTTTTGTTTATTTTGTGTGATTTTGTGGTGTTTTGGTTATTTTTTTCTTATTTTGTGCTCCAAATCGGTGATTTTGAATGTTTATTAATCAATTTGGGGAGTCATTTCTTTGTGATCTATTTCAAGTTAGAAGCAGTCAAGCGTGAGCTGCTGAGCTGGAATCGGAAGGGAAAGCCTAATCGGAAAGTGGAGTGCAGTTCCGAGTTGTCTGTGGATGATTCCAAGTTAGAATGTTCAATTTCTTGTCAGGACTATCTTTGTCAAGCCAATTTGGAGTTGTGATGGTTTCCAATTTGGATTGTGCTTGCAATCAGTTGTTAGGGTTGTGTTGTCCTAAGTTGGATTTTTGTTGTAGAGAGTGCCGATTTGGGAGTTTGTGTTTGTGATTATTGGGCAGTTTTGTTTGAGGTTCCTATTAGGCAATTGGTGAGTTTTGAGGCGATGTCCAAGTTGGTTGAGGAACCGACTGGCTCGGAGTTTTAAAAGGGAGTTTTTTTATTTAGAAGGCACCCACTGTTGAAGAGAATCCAGTGCGAGTCCCAGTCTGAGTGGTTGTGTTTGTGTTTTTTAATTTGGTGTGTGTGTGTATGTGTTTTTATTGCATGTGCTGTGGAGGAGAGTCCTAATCGATTCGTGTGTTTTTTATTGTGTGTATTTGTGTCTGTGATTTAGAGTGTGTCCAAATTGATCGAGTAAGTGGCCGTAGTAGTGGTCATGAAGGCCTGATTTGGAGAAATCAGAGTGTGGAGCATAAGATTTTAAATTCCAAATCGGGGTGTCTGAGGAGCAGTATTGTGAAAATGGCTGCGTGAAGAGATTAATTAATTCCTATTAGGATTTGTGCATGGTGATACTGGTCTAACATGATGTTGTGGTGATGTTATGGTGGAAAT
The DNA here is from genome assembly GCA_951230915.1 of Antitrichia curtipendula. Lineage (NCBI taxonomy): Eukaryota > Viridiplantae > Streptophyta > Bryopsida > Hypnales > Leucodontaceae > Antitrichia > Antitrichia curtipendula. Next base: position 21,775,332 of record OX579633.1, on the reverse strand, counting down.
TTTGGAGTATAAAAAGTTAATCGAAAGTAGGACTTTTACTGTCCAAATTGGAGTGAAGAACTGATTGCAGAGAACCAAGTTGGAACAAGTCAATTAGCGAAACAATATTTTTTGTAACGGTGATATGTCACCAATTCAGCTTAATAAAGTATGGATTAAAGCGAATTGGTGTATGATGTGCTGAAATGGAAAATTGGAGTTGTGTGCATGATTGTGTATATTTCCAATTTGGTAGATAGAATAGTGGTATTGATGTTGCCAAGTTGAAGCATGGCAGTCTGTAGGTTAAACCAAATTGGAAAATTGATGACGGAATGTATGAGTTTTAGGAATGCTTTAAGTTGGTTTTAAAATTGTATGTGCTTTGGCGTTAATTCCTAGTTGGGAGTAGAGCAATATTCAGTCTACCGAATCGGAATGAATTTCCAAAGGGAATGTGAGGAAGTTTAGTAAATCCAATTAGGAAATCAGCATGTGTCATGGCTGATTAGTATGAGAGTAGAGAGAATTATTTCAAGTTGGATAAAAAGGAGAGTAAGATCTAAAATTGATGTAGTTGGTGGAGCTGAGTTAGAGAATTAAAGACGATAAACCAAGTTGGTGGATTTGGCGGTTTCCAAAGTAGGAGACAAGATCAATGAAGTGACAAGTCCAAGTGGGAAGCTCAAGGTTTGTTGTTCATATTTGCAACAAGCCAAGTCGGTGTTCAAATATGGAGTTGTGCCTGTCAAGTCCAATTTAGGAGAAAGACGAAAGATTCCAATTAAAGTTTAAAGGTCAAAATAAAATGGGGTGGTACTTAACCCCTAAAGGACCAAACACCGTTTTTTGACAACATAGCGTTTTGGGGCAGCTCATCACGAATGGAATTTTTATTTTTTTTCTTTGAAATTTTCACACAAGATGTGCCCGAGGAGTAGCTTTAGGGCCCAACAATTTTCATAACTTTTGACCACATGGTTAAAAAGTTATGGTATGATATGTAGTTTTTATTGTTCGGCGGGCAGCCCGGGCAGCAAAAAAAACTTCTTTAAAAATCATTTTCTAGAGAAATAAAAATTTGAAATTGGTTCTCTAGATTTATGTGCACAAGGAAAGCTTTGAATCATTCCACTTTGATTTATGAGATGAAAGTTATGAGGAACTTTAGTTGTGGGTAGTTTGCGGGTAGTTATAGAATCTCTACTCTAAAATAAACTTTGAAGTCCTTTATTTAACTCAATTTTCAATATTTTTGGAAAAAAATATAAACACAAGGTGTAGATTGTTTATTACAACATTACAATCGTTTGGATTGGCATTTTTCAATTCCATAATTAAATCCTTAACAATTTAGTGTTTTGAATCATTTTTTACTTCTTTCTACTTACTATTTTTTTCCTATATGTTGTACAATTCCAAATGATCTGAAAATTTTCAAGCATGTAGCTAACTTGCTTTGAAGAATGAATCCAAAGAGTTACCACCATTTTGGACATTTTTTCATACAAATGTGACCATGTGAAGTGCAGCTGCCCGGTTTTTCGCAGGGACAAAAAAAGGGTTTTTGTCAATTCAAATGCTAATATCTTGCAATCTACACGGTGGAAATTTCTGAAATTTTTTCCACATCTTCTCAAACTAGTTTACTACAAGATCCTACGGTTACATGTGTCCAAAAATGTTTTTTTTTCAAAATTTGGTGCTTGTACTAGAAATGGCAGTTTGGGAGCGTTTTTTGTGAAAACATAGTCAAAAACCTTTAGGGGTTAACCTTGGTGGTTATAAGAATGGAGTGATTAATGAAATTAGTAATTAATTGAGAAATTGTGAGGAATTAAATTAATATTAGTTCGAAGTATCCCTTTCTTGGATGTTTTATTCCTTATTTAGTTGTTCTTTGGTCGTTGCAGAAGTAATCCTATTTAATAGCCTCCCTAAGAACGAACTTATACTATTAGCTTAGTTTTTCCAAATAGGATCTAAGCTTATCTACACCACCATTTTTTGGACATTTTTTCATACAAATGTGACCTTGTGAAGTGCAGCTACTTGTTTTTTTGCAGGGCCAAAAAAAAGGGTTTTTTTCAATTCAAACGCTAATATTGTGCAATCTACACGGCGGAACTTTCTGATTTTTTTTTTCAAATCTCCTCAAACCAGAAATGGGTCAGAAATGGTCAGAAATGGGTTGCTGCCCTTGCTAGTTTGGCACCAACAACCACTTCCATGACATGAAGCACTTGAACTAATTGAACAAGTTTTTTTTACAGTCAGTCCTTGTTGGCAAGGAAATCTCCTGAATACAAACAAACAAACAGATGTGGACAAACCCAAGCGCCACATTCGCTGACTGGGCTCCGGAACTCGTCCAGAGAATCGTCTGGTACGTATATTTAGGGCCAGGTGTACATTTCTGTCATTCTCTTGTCGCAAAACTCTGCCGTGACGGATGAACACGGATATGGCCGGATAGAGCTTAGCTTACTGTAACTTAACCTACAGTCTGGTCGTCTGGGTGCGGAGCATGCTCGGATATTATGAACCACCAGCTGGTTCCAGATGTGGGATCTGGGGAAATATTAGATTCAGGGCAAAGCAGCTGGTTTTGGCAATGCAAAGCTGGAAACTGTGACCAGAGTCTGGCAGTCCTTCAACATTTGAAGGCACTCTCATTGGCCACAATAATAGTATAGCCTTTTATCACCCAACAAAAAGAAGAAAGCTGGTGCAAAGCACTGGTAGGAGTTACCTTAAACCCCTAAGGTAGGAGGCTCTGAAATGGCACATCTAAGGGCTGGTCCACCTTTTTCGTGTATTTCATTGGATGGGAATAATTTTAGCTCATTTTTCAGACAAAGAGAAATAGACGAGGAATCTAACCCAAGTGGTTTTGTAAATTTTCAAGCATTTTTGAATTACTTATGAATTTTCAAACGTATTGGGTCGTAGGTCCCTATTTATGACCCTAGGTCTTCTGTAAACGATTCACTTGCAACTCTAAAGAAAGATGGGGAAAGCAAAGCAAATGATTGGCTCTTGCAATTGATAATGCTTTTTTTTCTCGATTCATTCAATGACTATACATGTCAATTACAAAACCAACTCATGTCCATTTCGCAGCCATTTGTAGGGTTGGTTCTTAATGCCCGCTCCATTTCAGAGCCTCCTACCTTACACACTAATAAGAACTGATTATGAAAGTAAGCTCATCACAAAAGACTTAAGGTAATGTGCTGTAATTGCGACCCTCTCCTTCAAACCGACCCTATAATTAGTTGCAGAATGGATTGCGGGTGATCCTTGAATGGACCACTTTAGTTATTGAATGCATCAAGAAAAAATTGTTTTTCTATTGCGAGAGCCAATCATTGACCTTGATTTCCTCAAATCACTTTAGAAGTTGCAAGGGGACAGATTTTGGGAGACCTAGGGTCATAAATAGGTACCATTACAAAAAATATGAGGCCTCAACAAGGCCGTGAGTGCTGATTTTCGGGACCCGCGGGTGATATTACGGAAAAAAAAAAAAAAAAAAAAAAATCTTTTTTTTTTTGAAAAAAAATAACTTTTTTTTTTTCCCCCCCGAATTTTTTTTTTTGAAAAGTGACGTCACGCTGATGTGGCGCTGACGTCAGCGCTGGCGTGGAACTTCGACCACGTCAGAATTTCAGTTTCTGAATTTTTTTTTTGGAAAAAGAACTCCGTAGTATCACTACGGGGTCCAGGCTTAACGGCCTTCCGGAGGCCTCATATTTTTTGTAATGCTACAACAGAAATCTTTGAAAATTCATAACTAATTCAAAAATGCTTCAAAAAAATATGAAACCACTTGTGTTACATTCGGCATCTATTTGACTTTCTCTGAAAAATGAGCTAAAAATATTTTTAATCATGAAAACCTCTGAAAAAGGCGAATCAGCCCTTAAAGGGTCGCTTTTAGAGCCTACTACCTTAACTCTGTAAGCTTTTAGATGTAAGTATGCTTCATTACTGCACCGGGGGTGGTCAGGGTTGACAAAAAATAGTTCTGAAAAGAGATGCTGGAATTTGTAGGACACTATTTTTTTTTAATGAATTGTATGGAGGAATGAATCTTTATAAAAAAAGAATAAAACTGAATGAATCTTTATATTTTCAAGCATTTGTAGAATCACATGATTTTGCTAATTGTTCACTGGCTAGGAAATGTGGACCCTGACCACCAGTACAATGACTCAGTAAACAGGTTGGAAGTTGGAACTGATAAATTGCTCTCTAAGTTACCATTGTTTGTATAATATGTTGGCATAGTCTCTTCCATCCGTCTCTAAATTAATTTCAGTAGATGAAATTATTATAATTACAAAACAGAATCATTAGTCAAATTGTAGTGATATGACATGCCCTTGCCTGGGGTCAGGTAGTCCAAGTGAGAATCATGGAAAACTGAGGTCAAATTTAATACTTGAATTCCAGCAATAAAACAAAATGTCATTTTTTCATACCCATTCATCATTTTGAAGTACTTGAAAATACTCCACCCAATGTGTAGGAATTTGGAATGTATGGCCACTCAACAAACAAAATTCTCAATTCTGAGTTTCATTGAACTTCACACTCATAGTCATAGTGACACAAATTCCTCATTAACCCCTCACCGCCCAAGGGGACCAAAAGTGTCCTCAAGGAAAATTCAAAATGCTATAACTTTTGCATCAAATGTCTGAATTCAATAAAACTTGTTGGGAAAGTTGCGCTCTCTCTTCTAGTTTGTGTGGTACAATTTTCAGATTAATACAAGGTGTACTAATTAAATGAGAGCCAATCAAAGTTCACAGGTTCAATCTAAGTTCACCACACTACATTTGATGGCTGCAACTTCGGGGGAGTGTATCTCCTTCATCCCATGTTATTTTTCAATAAAATTTGTTGGGTTATGTTCTCCTTTAAGTCTAGTTATTGTGGTATAATTTTCATGTCAATCCAAGCTTCTTTGAATGTTTGGGAGCAATTCGAAATTTAAAATCCAGCCATTTTCGGATTACAGTCAACTTCAGCGGCTTGTTTCTTCTCCATATAGTGTCCGTTTCCAATAAGTTTTTTTGGAAAAGTTGCGGATACAAGTCTAGTTTGTGTGGATAAAATTTCATATCAATTCAAGTAGTTATGAGTGATTGAGAAGCACTTTAGTAGAAGGAGATTCAGTGTTACATGGCGTTTTCTGCAACTTTTCTTGTTTTTTTTTGACATTTCAAAGCTATTTTGCAAACACATTGAGTCAATTCAGTGAATTTTTTTTTTACCAATGTGTTTGTATGATGCTTCTGAATCACTTTATAGTTTTGAGTTTTTTCATTTGAGTAAGTTTAAAAATCGAATTTCACCTCCAAATGTGTTTTTAGGAAAATTTCAGCATCTTTTTTTACCACTAAAATATTATAATCTTTCAATCTATATGGTCAAATGACTCCAAATTTGATTTATGTCATCTTCAACATGTGCAATACAAGATTGTACGGTTGGGATTTCTATACCCTACTGAAATTCAAATTTGTAGAACTTCAAAAGCAATGATGCTTTTGAAGCCATTTGGACCTTGGGCGGTGAGGGGTTAACCCTTGAAAGGCCATTGGGTGCCCTCTATATGACCCATATTTAGCCTTATAATTTTTCAATTGTGATTTATTATATGAATTGTCATACATTGTTATTTACATACTACCATGACCATTAATTTACTTTGTCCTTAACAATATTTGATCAATGTTTTTATGGTCAAATACCACCGTCTTCATAATATATTATATGACTACAAAGGACTTTTAGGCCCTTCTAGGGTTAACCCTTGATTGTCTTAACACCTCAAATATGGCCTTCCATAACTAAAAGGTTGCCATGTTTGACTATTATAATCTTATCAATGATACGGTCTAAACATTTGTTCATTTCTTTGTGGCTTTAGACTTATCTCCACTACTGATTTCTACGGTTAGTTTCTATGGATCTCTTTTTGGATGATCATTTGATTGGAATGAGTTCAAAAAGGTCTAGAATTCAATAAATATACGTTGGGCACTTGGGGGGTAATCCCTTAACCCTTAAACAAAGGGCTCATAACCGTGAAAATCATTTGTTTGTCACCGTGTGAATTGTTGGATTAAAATATTGGAAAAGCACTCATTGGAAGACAAGTTACTGTAGATGATCTTTCCTTTTCACACAAAATTGGGAAGACAAATAGTTGCACTTCTATCCCATAGGGAGAGATTCTTTGTCATTCATCGGCCATAAAACGTCATCGGCAGCATTTATGGGTTCCTTGACTATGTTTTCACCCAAAATGCTCAAAAATTGTCATTTCTAGTACAAGTACCAAAATTTGAAAACACACACATTTATAGACAAATATAACCATAGGATCTTGTAGTATGCTCACTTTAAAATGTAAAAAAAAGGATTTTGTTTCAACTTCCCTAATAGATTTAGAGTAGATTCTAAATCCCCATCAAAAATCACATTCATCTTTTTGGATAAGATTAGTTTTTGTTTCTATTGCAAAAACTGATCCTTAATGAACCATATAACAATACCCAAGTGCTTAGTAGTATCCATCATTGTGTTTATACTTGCCTTATCTACGGCTCTATTTCTAAAGAATATAGAGCAATTCTATGTAAGTTCAATATGAATAGAACTTTAGCAAAATTAACAAATAATGAAAACAGTTCTTCGTAAATTAGGGGTCTGATTTCAAAAAATATATCATGTGTACATAGACTCCCTCCATGTCTTATTTTGACCAGGCAGTAATCTTTTCTTGTCTCAGCATCTGTAGCCCAAAAGGCTATTGTGCAAGAAAACTGAAACTCCAAGATTATCCCAAGAATACATAACAAGTAATCGGTTTGAAACTTTTAATATGCACAACTTAATCAAGACTACCAACCAATTAGAAAACCCAAGTAGAACCAGTTGGTGATACACAAGTGCTTCAGATGCCAAAAACTTGTAGCTTATGTAAAATTAAGTAAAAAAAAAATGTGAAAAAAATTTGAAATTTTTTCAATGCGTAGATTGCAAGATATGAGCTTTTGAATTCACGTAAATCTTATTTTTGGCCATGTGAAAAAATGGGTAGTTGTACTTCAAAAGCTCACATTTGTATAACAAATATCCCAAATGGGGTGCTTCTTTAGGTTTATTCTTCAAGACAAATTGTCTATATGCTTGAAAATTTTCAGATTATTTGGAATTGTATAACATATAGGAAAAAAAATAGTAAGTGGAAAGAAGTAGAAAATGATTCAAAATATAAATTCTTAACAATTTTTTGGTACAAATGCAAATATAAATATATATGGATGTACGGATATGGATACTAATATCTGTACAAATATGAAAGACATACATATGGATAGGCATACAAATGCGGATAGGGTTTATGGATGCATGTACTAATTATCCATTATCTTTTGGTGATAACTTAAATTGACATTATTATTTGAAATCCTAGAATATAAAGTTCAGAAATTAGACAATAATACTTAACTCCAAGCTTGTTGATTGAGGCTTTGGCACATTGAGTGATTATCCACTCAAATACACCAAACTATATTATTTCATACAACAATGCACCCCAAAGATGCAGGCAACCATATGCATGTCTCTCCCTCATTGAAAATTTGCAACCGTTGATCTTCAAAGAAAAAACAAACTCTTCCATCATAAATTTGTAGCCATTGATTTATTTTTTGGAAGACCACTGCCGTCAATCTACCGTTGATTTAAAAAAAATTGAACCCCCATACCTTGTTTATGAAGATTGTTGTCCAAGCATTTGCATGTCATCAATCTTCAAAAACGGATATAATATGGATATTTACGATTACCTAATATAGAATACAAAATTTAGAATATATATGGATATTACATATGGAATACCAATACAATATGATGTACAGACACAAGTATTACTACTTGACAATTTTTTAAAGAATCATTTTTTTCCTTTACAACCTCCAAGACTCTCAACTCAATTTTACATTAGAAAAATTCAATCAAAATTATTACTACAAATCTTCTAGAAGAAGGGGAATGTTGAAGTCTTACAATCTAGTGTGACAATGTGCAAAAAAGTATTTTTCTTTCCCTTTGAATGATATTATCAAAGTTTCTAAATCTTTTCCACACATTCTTATACTTGCCAATTGCAAAATTTGCAAATTTGACATGCAAATGCTTTTTAAAAATAAATTTAGCTCTTTGCATTAGAAATGACAATTTTGGAATGATTTATGGTTTAAATTAGTGCAAGTTGAAATATTATTATCTTGTACCAATTGTGACAATTTTTTAGTGACACTAATATTGTGCCCTCAATAATAATATTAATTGTTGTATACAAATTATAGGCATGTTATTGCACAAATTAGTAAATAAGAGCATTGCCACTCATTTAGGAATTGCCTTGCCAAATGGCTTTTGGCAAGCTCAACTCTCCTTCCCAACTTCACCATTAAATAGTTTCCCATCCTTTTTCTCCATATCTCAAATAGTTTTGCATTCTCATTGGTGGGAGTTGCTATAGTTGTCAAAAAGGGAGATAAAAACATTGTTAGACGAGGAGAATCCAAGCTTGGAGAAGAAATGAATGGCCCTGTTAGGATGGAGGGTTGATTGTTTGTTTGGGTGGGGCCAAGTTGATTTTGAAAGTTGAGCAGTTTGTCTTGGGGGACGTTTTGAAGGGTGGGCTGTGCATTGAGCGGGCTGGGACAATTTCCTATGAATGAATGGCAATGCTCTAACACTTCCACTGTAGCAGTTGACAAGGCGGGTGATAACACATTCACACTTGTAAACTTAATGTCCAATGCTTGGCCAACATTGGGTATTAATATTATTTGAGTTTTACTAGCTATTATTCTTTAATTCCCATATTGATCTTTTTTTTTTTCAAATATTGAGTCTCATTTCTTTTCTATTCCAAATAAAAATTTATAGATTTTTTCACCAATTTTTCTAATGTTTTGAAATTACAATTGTTTTTTACCCTTGTTTTCCTTTGCATCACTCTCCGTCTCTCACTTTCAGAAAAGTGGTGTTCCAGGCAGGTCCTTCCTTGTTGGGAGTCCTGATAGTGAGTGAAGACTAGGGTTGGGAAAGGACAGTAATGGCCTTTGCTTCGGTTGGGGTGGACCGACCCCTTGCTCGTCCGTGAGGGAAAATGCTGAAATATTTTATTTCTTGCATGTGATAAAATTTGCAAATTTTGAATTCATGTTTGCAATAAAAGTCCCCAAAATAGCTAGGAAAGGTATAGAAGATAAATTAATCAAGAACAAAATTGAGGGGCGTTTTTTTTACATGCACCTTTTGGAATGACTTTGGCGAAACAAGCAAGGAGGGTGGTTCACCCCGGCCTTTGCATCTAACCCTTGCATGACACTTGAGGTCCTAGGAAGTTGTTCAAATTTGGATTTCAGAATCTTTTGTAAATGGACATCATGTAGCTTGTTCAAATGACCAATCAATGATGAGCTTCCAACCTCCTGAAGGCCATGGGCAACCTCAAAGCCATTATTCAAAAAATTTATTAGACTTTCCAATGCAATAAATTACATATTCAAATTGTGATTTAAAATCCTTAAGAGTTAGATTGATAGATGCATCTTGTGAAGGGAAAGATAATGATACCAAGGAAGTTCACATGTAGTTGAGTACTATGTGAAGGATTTTCATGACGATTCTCTAAAAATCCAATCCCGCAAGCCAGGTCTGTCATTTAATCCCTAGTTCCTTTACTATGCTTTCACCCTAAACGCTCCAAAATTGCCATTTCTAGTACAAGTTCCAAATTTTAGAAATAAATAAATAAAACTAGACACACATAACCGTAGGATCTTGTAGTACACTAGTATGAGAAGATGTAAAAAAAAATTCAGAAATTTCCAATGTATGGATTGCAAGATATTAGAGTTTGGCTAGATTCATTGTCTTTTTTTTTCCCTTTTTTTTTCTTCTTAATCCACACCATCTTTTACCCAAAAAGGGATATCGTTTAGTGTTTGCATTGATAGAAATCTTTTTTTGTGCCCTGCAAAAAAGAGGGCAGCACTTCACAAGGTCACATTTGTATATAGAAATGTTCATATTGGTAGTGCTTCTTTGGATTCATTCTTTAAGGCAAGTTCACTACATGCTTGAAATTTTTTAGATCATTTGGAATTGTACAACACATAAGGAAAAAATAAAAAGTAGAAAGAAATAGAGAATGATTCAAATACTAAATTGTTAAGAATTTAGTTATGAAATTAAGAAATGCCAATTCCAATGGCTGTAATGTTGTAATATACAATCTACATCCTACGATTTTTTTGTTTAAATATTGAAAATAGTGTTAGATAAGGGACTTCAAAGTTCATTTTAGACTAGAGAATCTATAATTGCCCACAAACTAAAACTCCTCTAACTTTTATTTCATTAATCAAAATAGAATGATTTAAAGCTTTCTTTTTACATATAAATCTAAAAAACAAGTTCAAGTTTTTGTTTATGAAAATATTTTTTTTTACTTGTCTGGATTGCTGGTCTAGGAAAAAATCTACTACATATCATACAATAACTTTTTAACCATGTAGTTAAAAGTTATGAAAATTGTTGGGTCTTAAAAAAAATCCTCATCCACATGTTGTGTGAAAATTTCAAAGAAAAAGAAGTAAAATTCAATTTGTGGTAAACTGCCCTAAATTGTTATGCTGTCCCAAAATGCAGTTTGGTCCTTTAGGGGTTAAGGGTTGTTCTCCCCCTTGGCATCTATCCAAGAAGGCTAGCTGGTGAACCCATTTTGGTGCTGAGATAGCCTTCAATTTGAACTTTGCTGCCAACCCATCACAAACAAAGAGCCAATTTTTTTTTTTTTTTTTTCAAAGAACGGTGACCATTGCATTACAAACAACAAAGAGCCAATTTCACCAGCATCACCATCACCATCATCCCGTGTTTTCCAAGCTCGTTTTGTGTTGTCCCTCACGCTGCCCATGTGTGAGTGAGCATATCCTGAATTTGAAGTACACCAGAATCCATGCCGGTGCACTCTCTCAAGATTCTCATTTATCATTTCCAACTGATTCTCTTTATTATTGCGTGGGAGATTATGGGAAATGCCTATTGATCCCACTTCAAATCCTCACTTGAAGTTTCTCTCAAAATGATTGTGTTTCAGACAACGTGATGAATCTGCTGCCTCACACTACCGTACTGGTTTAGATGATATATTCCGCACACAAGCCAAGACAGGTTTTCTTGGGGTGGGGGTGCGGGATCCAAGGTTAACAAGTAAAATGTGTGAAATAATATTCAAACTCTTAGATTCTTTTAGAATGTGGTTTGCGAATGTGAGAGCTATAAACATTACATGATCCATGGGCATACATTGATTGAATATGGACTGTTCTGCAATAGTTTGGAGCACAATTGAGAATACAACATTCATTAACTCATAAATGACGTAGAGGACGTTTTTTTGCCAATGAATGACAAAGAATCTCTTCATGTAGGATAGAAGTGCAACTATTCATCCTCTAAATTTTGTGTAGAACGGGAAGATCTTCTATAGTAGTTTGTCTTCCAATGAGTGCTTTTTTATTTTTTAAGCCAGCAATTCACACGGTACCCAAACATATGATTTCCATAGTGACCGGCTTGTCGTTCAAGGATTAATTAGGAGACACAATGATTGGTATAATTTTGTGTTTCATTTGTGGGCTTTTGAGGTTGTTGACTGGACATTTGCTATTCATGGTTTTGGAGTTAAATTGGTATTTTTTTTACATTTGGTTTTAGTAAATTTAACCATGTCTTTGTAGTGTGCTTGGCTTCATTAGTCATCAATTATGCAACAGACTATTGTGGCATTGGTTAAGTGACTTTGGCCTTAGTATACTGGTGAGGTGGTCATGAGTTCAAACTCGAGCATTGGTGGGGTGCTTAGAGCATCTCTATTGGGGCATAGAATACTATCCTAGCAAGAGGTTTGCCACACCCGAGTAAATATTTCCATCCCACCAATTGAAGACTTGAGCTTTTTCAATGCAAGGCACAACAAAATTTTGACGCCACACTTCAAGAACCCCACATTAGCTCTCAAGCTTACATTATAATTTGTAACTATGCAATTGTTGGTGGGGGCCCAATTAAGAAGTGAGGCCTTCAAGCCTGTGGGGACATGCCAAGTGCATTACACTTAATTGATTATATATTCTCTTGGTGAAAATACTTTGACCACTATAGTCCACCCAACTACAGTGTGCAATAACTACCTTTTGTCATTTAATGGGGACCTGAGAATTTCTTGAGAAGGAACATGTTGGTTCTTTATTGTGAGGTCTGCTTCGTAACCAAGACATCAAGGATGGAATTTGTCATCTAAGTCCATGAGGCTTAGATAGTTGACCGGAGTTATCCTTCTTTAACTATGCATTGACTTGCTAAGGTTTGGAGTTCAATTTGCTTCAATGGGTCACAAAAAATTCAATCATCACCAAATGCCTACCCTACTTCACTTCAGCCTTTGAAAATGACATGTTTCCACTTTTGAAAATTTGTAACTTATAAAATTAGGCTTCAAATTATGTGCTTGTACTTGCAAGGAGTTCCTTTTTGTGTTGTCCAGCTCCTAAGAATGGTAATTGACTATACTACTACCTAATGCTCCTCTTGGAACTTCTTACCCCACGTCTTACCCAGATGGGAATCAATGTGCCACAAACTTCAATTTTGTTGAATTGCCGGTGGAACTGTTCCATGATTTTGGCATTTTTCAGGGCTAGCAGCTGGCAACAAAAAATCTAGTTTTCAAAACTCTGTGCAGATGAAAATCCAATCTTTTCTTGTCCAGAATTGTGCCAAAGTAATGAGATTTGAAGATCACCTCAGTCATCCAATGATGATTCAATTCCATCTTCACATGGGTAATTGATAAGAACCAAATACGGATAGCACAAGGCAGGGCTACAAAGGCAACATGATTGTAATGTTTGACTAAATACACTTGATCCATACTGAGCACCAACTTTGAGCTTCAAAGCACTATGTCCTAGTACTCCCTAGAGAATGGAAATAGGTCGTGTCAATCCAAGGGAAGTCCTGTTGTCCTGTTGTGCTTTGTGTCCATTTTCAATCTTTTACACACCAGACAAATATTTTGTACCCAAGATGGAAGCACTATTCGCGGACGCCCTCTCGGCTAAGCTTATCCAAGGTTTGAGAATCAACTCAAAAGTCACACCATGACAAGGAGGTGAGTGAGATGCCCCTTCACTGGAAGAAAAGGTGAGCGACGGCGCCAAGCTTGAGAGTGAAGGCTGAGCCTGCTTTTGAATTGCCAAGGCTGTTTGAGCTGGATACCTTCTAGCCTTATGAGATACCACACAAATTAACCTGCATGGGAATGAAATGAGCATTTCACTATTGACTTCAGATCTTCAATGCCAAGCCAACACATGTCATATTCCCATCTTAATACCAAGGTTTTGATCATTGCCATTATTCCAGTGGTGTGAACCAACCTCGTGTGGGTGTGAGAAGTTCAGAATGTATGTATCTGGAGATCAGTACTTAATCCAATTCCTTCCAATTTCTTCAATTACATTCCTTCCAATTCCTTCATGTATTGCTGGTGTCGGTGTCACTTGATTTTTGTTGGGATATGTCTTGCAGTTCAGAAACCAAGTGAGCGCTAATTTGTGTTTTGTTATTTCAACTGACAGGTCAAGGGGACTGAACACTTCTTAGAGACAGAAGTGAGACACATTGATCTCAAGCTTAAGTATAATTGTAGAAATCCCAGGTTACAGGATTATGTTTCTTCACCTCCCTCAACTCAATTCCTTCAATTCCATCAGTGAGCTCCTTCCTTCATTTGAATTGCATTCGTTCCATGAACAGATAAGTCATGGCTCAAAGTGAAATGTACTACAAAACCCGGCCTTACTGAATGATAACCTATCAATAAGCAATGAGGTAAAGAAGCTACAAAGAGCACAAAACTGTCGGGAAGAGTCTCATTAGGAGCAACGAGCAGTTTGAGAAAATCATACCTTCTCGAATGTGTGGAGGAACCATGATGGACAGGCTTATCCCTGTTTTTTTTAATACAACTTGACTTTTTTCAAAACAAAATTGGGCATCAAGCTAAGGAAGGTGTGCAATGGGAGATGGCTGGTTAAGTAGGCTAGCCATTAGGAGACCTCCCCATTTAGAAATGTTTCCATGTGTGTCTGGCCCAGGTGCTTGAATGTTTGGACAGTCCAAAGTCTGCCACTTTCGCCAGGTCCATCAGGTCATTCAGAAAATAATATGTTGTTAGCCTTGATATCATGGTGAACGATGGGCAGATCTGTGTTTGTGTGCACATACAACAACCCTCTCGCTGATCCCATTGCAATAATTACACAATTGTGTTGGAAGGTCCAAAAGAGCCCGACCGTTTTTCCCTGCATGATGCATGCACCCATGTGAATTTCATCATATATTGATTTCATCACTCCCACTTCATGACAGTGCCCTAAGTATGCATCACTGAACAATTTGTGGTTATCGTCGTAAAATGCGAGGTCATTTTTACATTACTCATAATATGGTACATATTTGAAAAATGTCCTCACATTTTTATGAGGACCAATTACACTATAATCATCTGTTTACACTATTTTACTTTTAGTATGTCTACTGTAGTTTTCCTGACTTTTCTTTTCTGTTGCTTGGTTCTGACTATGGGAATAAGTTCTTCGTGGAAATTCCCTAGCTCTTGAAATTGTTGCAGATGCTTGTGTGCTCATGGAGAGGGGTGAAATGCAATGCAACTCATGTGCTTGGAATTGTGATTGCATTGATGCCATGAAGACTTCATGGAGTGGGTATTCATGAGTTTCCCAGAGCCCAACCATTGATGAAATATCTTCCTCCATGGGTGTAGCGTATTTTAAACCAATTCAAATCCAGAAGCTTCATAGTCTGGACCAACTTGCCAAAAACTAGGGCTACTTGCTGCTTGACAAGCTGGAGGAAAATTTCTCATGGCCTTGGAAGATGTTGAAGGACCAAAGGGTTTTGTACAAGTGATAAATCTAGTTCTTATATTAATAAGGTACCATTCTCTTGGTTCCTGTTTTTGCTGTTGTCATTAGAGCTTCTAGTTTAGGAGAGCAGAATGACACATGAAGTGGCTTGTGCATGTGGAAAAGATTATTCACTTATTGTTGCGTATTACAACATACTGTACGTAGAATCTGTCACAACTTGCGTTTCCTTTAATAATATCAACTTTTACTTTCTACTATCAATTCATTTAGCGAGATCAATTGTGTTCTGAAAGTGTCGCATTGAATTCCACAGATTGTGTAGCTGAAATCTGCAAGCACCTTGTTCGGAGAAGACAGAAATATGCTGTCTTTGATAATGAAATGCACCAATGATTGTTCAAAATGGTGTAATTGTCGATCTTCGGCGCCATCGTTTATGCAGTAAGAACTGGAACTTTAACGGGAACCTGCATGCGGGACACTCTTTTTACACGTACATTTTAAAATTCAATTAATGGAATTACAGTTCATTCAAACACCAAATTCATCATAACAAATTGTCAATAGTGATGTTTGAATCCAGAAACGCACTAAGGTCAATCAATTGGCCAATGGTCAAGTGGACAAAGAGATAGATGTCGTGAGACCTAAACCAACAAAGCTTGATATATACAACTGCTTTTACATGCACAATGAGCCACATAAATTACGCAACGAATGGATTTCTGCCATGACCTCAACCCTAATAGAGACCCTAATGACAATTTCCTATCCCCACAACGATGGGAAACTTCGATAAATTAAGAACACTAGCAATCGGAAGCAAGAATCACAAACAAACTGAGGATCAGAACCCTCCAAGATTTTCATGCTAAAGCTTAGGGTGAACAGATACTACACAAGGGATGCTTGCTGTCATTACAAAAAACACTTAAGAACATAATAGCATGGCCCAACGAAGCATGCGAACATACTCATTCAAACACAAACACAAACAGCCAGCTTGTACACACGTTTCAGCAAAAAAGTCTTCAAGGACCGTGTTCAAGGCATCAAAGCAAAGAAACGGAAAGATCAAAACTTACGCTGGGGGCTAGTCACGGCGACGTTGCTCCTCTGCTCCTGATGTAGGCCCTAGTTACGGTGGAATAGAACGACCAAGTGCCAAAGCCGCAAGCCTGAAGCTTTGGTGTCGACTGCAAATTCAAGAAAGCAACAATAAAAACAATCAATCTTTACAAATAGGGAGACATGCAACAATATTCGTTATAGGGATTTGGAACCAAAAGCTATAAAGAAGTTTCTGCAGTGTGACAAATACTGGTGCAAACAGCAGCAGATGAGACAATACCAGCCACTGGTACACTTGACCGGACCTAAGTACTTTGGAAATACACGCTCAGCTGCAGCCAAATACACGTTAAATGTTCTGCAATTCATGATTGAAAACATTCGTTAATCCTAATCTCTTCATGAACAAAGCCTCGATCTGAATACACTGCAACACTGCAACTAGCATAACACTCTTGTTGTCAGCACACAATTTATCAAAGTCATACCCTGGATTTTCTCCCTGATAGAACTAATCTGTATTCAGAGGCGTTGCTCCCCACAGTTGAACCAAGCCAGTTTCCCTAGATCCTACATGCAAGGCAGTGCCTGCCTCTTCTGAGTGAGAGCAATTTGACCTCAAAAGGTTTGGCTCTTATAATCAAAGATCAATCCACAGCTCTATACACCTCCCCCAAATCCCTCCCTACATATGTCAAAGCGGCGGAAAGAATATCCTCTGCCTTATTAACCAGCAACTACGTGCAAAAGATACCAGACAGACCTTGAACAGTGAACTCAACCATTGATAACACCTTCTGGCGAAGATCTTTGCCTGCTCTTTCTAAAACAGACAACCAACCCAATCGAGCTTGATTTTGTTGATCTATTTCAGTATTACGTCTCTGCAGGAAGAATCACCTGAACGCTGGATTGCGAAGAAAGAAGCCATAGTCCGCACCCCCCCTAAACCCTGAAACCCTAAAATAAACCTTGAGCTTTAAAACCCTGAGCCCTGAAAACCCTAAACCCTAATACGACTAGCATTTATTTTGTGATTTAGCAATTGGTAGGAGTGAGATGAGGAGTGCATACCCTGTTTGTTGAGCTCGAGTTTCTCGTACAACTGGTTCTATGCAGCAGCTGATATTCTTCGAGGGCAATGGCAAATTGGTCACCGAAAGCAGTGAGATTACGTCTGTTGCGGTGTATGGCAGTGCCTGCCCCTTCAAGAGCAGTGCCAAACCGTATTCAGAGGCGTTGCTCCCCACAGTTGAACGAAGCCAGTTTCTCTAGATTGTGTCAAACTCCACCTCCTGCGATTTATTTTGCTCTATCAATCACGTGCAGGGCATCTATTTAATCGTCTGCAGCTAGTGGCCCAGAAACTAATACATTAAGCAAAATTTTGAAGTTCATCCGCACAAGTCTCCATTATTCCTCCTCAGGCCTTAAATACCTGTCTGTCTGCTGATGAAATGGGAAGACATGCGAATAAGCTCATGAAGAATAAATTGAAAATTTCTTGAAAAGTTGAACCAACTCGCTCTGAAGTAAGTTCTTCACTCAAGCAGCTAGGAGACTGAAGTCAGGAATCAAAACTGAATTTTGGAATGGACCAAGTTGTTTCCAAACTGTGTGTAAATACAAAGCTATTGAAAACTCACATGCATGTGCAGCACTTCAGCTCCTAAAGAAACTTGATAATGTGTGCCAACCACTGCGCTCAGAAGTTCATCAGCACAAACATCTTTGACAATCCAGTGGCCAAGCCAGAAATACCTGTGCTGATGAGAAAGAATTAGGTATACGAATAAGCACCGACAGATTGTCTATGATTCCCAGATTGCCATTCCCGGTTCACAGTTTGTCAACGGGGAGATGTGTGCCACAAATTTTCCTTGCTGGCTCTAGCGTTTCCTTGATTCCGATCCCTCGGGAGAATACGAGCAGTTCCCCAGATGATTTGCACCAGGACGAAGAAGCTCATGAAGAAGCAATTGAAATTCCTCGAAATGCTGGACAAGCTCAAAAGAAACTGAAGCGAACTCATTTTTCGAGAGTTTGAAGCCAGGTGGCAAACTTACCTTAGTTTCGGTTTCAGAGCTATCAGCTGCTCACGAGATGTCCAGCACTAAATTTCCGCATGAAGCTTCAGAATGCATTCAAACATTGAACTAAGAGTTGAGCATCCCTGCACTCCACTCGCTCGAATTCAAAACTGAGGTGGAATTGTGCAGGCCAGCGAGTCCTGGGAGCCTATGGTGCCGAAGCTGTCAAGCGTCACTGTCATTTGCCTGTTTGCCTGGCCCCAATTCAACACTTCGGCCCCAAAGTGTTGAGGTCCAATTTCTGATTCATGTGCTCTTTGGATTTTTATTATACCAAGCATATTTTCCTTTTTCTTCCAATTTTTCCTATTTCAAAAATAGAAGAGAGAGTTTTATTTATTTATTTAGAACCTTTTCCTTTCTCTTCCTATTTTTTCTATTTGGAAAAAAAGAGGGAGTGCTTTGACTTCATTTGAACCTTTTCCTTTCTCTTGATGTTGAAACTTTTAAGAATTTCAAGAAATAAATGATTTTGGGCTTGTCACTATAGGGGGGTGAAAATAATCACACAACTAAACATACAATTCAAGAAAACATCTTTTTAATCTTTTAAAAAAAATCTACATTTTAAGTTTTATTTTAAAGAAAAGTATCAAATTTTTAATTTCTAGTACTGTAATTTTTTTTTTTTCAAGTATTTGTCATCAGAATCGGTAAACACACATATCATCTCATAGATGTTAGAGTCTATGGCATAACTTCAACAATGACTTACGTTTTATAGATTTGTGTGTGACAACAAATGTACCAAGAAATTGTACCCAAAAACCATTGTTTTCAACCCCTGAAGCACTAAACTATGTTTTTTGGCAATATAGTGATATGGGCAGCTTACAAGGAATGGAATTTTCTTTTTCTTTGAAATTTTCACATAACATGTGCTCGAGGAGTAGCTTTAAGGCTCCACAATTTTCATAACTTTTGACTACATGGTTAAGAAGTTATTGTATAATATGTAGTTTTCATTGCTAGGAGGGTAGCCTTGGCATTTAAAAAAACTTCTTTAAGAATCCTTTTTTTTTTAAAACTTGAAATTGATTTCCAAGATTTATACATATGTGGGAAGCTTTGAATCATTCCATTTAGATTAATGAGATAAAAGTTATGAGGAATTTTAGATTGTAGGTAGTTTGTAGATAATTATGGAATCTCTACTCTAAGATAAACTTTGAGGTCCTTTATTTTACTCAATTTTCAATATTTTTGGAAAAAAATCAACACACTGGATGCATATTGTTTATTACAATAATACAACCATTGGGATTGGCATTTTTCAATTCCATAACTAAATTATCAACAATTTAATATTTTGAATCATTCTCTACTTTTTTCTACATACTATTTTTTTCTTGTATGATGTACAATTCCAAATAATCTGAAAATTTTCAAGCATGTAACCAACTTGCCTTGGAAAATGAATCCAAAGAAGAACCATCATTTTGGACATTTTTTCATACAATTTGTGTTAATGTAGTTACTGAAATCTTTTGAGTACATTGCGAGGAAATGTACTCAAAAGATGCAATAACTAATTAAACATTTAAACAATTTAAATATTTTTTAAATTTCCACCCCCCATCCCATCCAAACTCCCAACCTAACCCACCCACCCCACCCAAACCCGAACCAGCCTCCCCCCTATTTGTAATTTCAGACTGATTTTGCCCAATCCGAATAAACCCATTGTATTCATATTTGTATCTGTCTTCTATATGATAAATGTACATATATTTTATATCTTATATTTGGTATCTGCATTTGGTATCCGTATCCCATATTCAAGATCAATGGCATTGGAGGGGGGCGGGGATTTAAAAAAAAAAATCAATGGCTGTCAGTTTTTGGAGGAGAAAGGGGGGGGGGGATGGCCAAGGTTGTTTTGTCAGACACATATATGGGGTTCGGTGACGTGTTGGACGGGTGATGTTGCGTATCTATTGGACATTGTGTCAAATAAGCACATCTATAAGCGTTGAATAGAAATTAGGGTTTCAAATTGTTTTACTCCATGATAATACAAATTTGACCTATGTGGTGGCCTTTTTGATTGCCAGAACCACGTCATCTTAGGCGACTACGGGTGTGGGTGCATGCGGTTCAGGGTAGGGCGATTGCAAGTCCGGATTTTTTGGCGAGTGCGGGTCAAAGGTCCCAGGCGAGTGCGAGTCATGAGGTGACCACGAGTTTGGGCGCCACTAGGCGACCGTGGGTAATTTTGCAAGGCGATCGCGGTTTAGGGCGCCACTGGCTCCTAGTTTGGGCGAGCGGGGGTTAGAGTTTTGGATGGGTGACCTCGGGTCCACATATGACCGTGGGTAGGGTTATTAGGATGACCGTGGGTGAGGTGGGTGACTTTGCTTTCAGCTCTATTGGGCAACGGCAAGCCCAAGC
Source organism: Antitrichia curtipendula (assembly GCA_951230915.1). Lineage (NCBI taxonomy): Eukaryota > Viridiplantae > Streptophyta > Bryopsida > Hypnales > Leucodontaceae > Antitrichia > Antitrichia curtipendula. The sequence continues at coordinate 21,754,739 of OX579633.1, read as the reverse complement.
TGCAAGACAGTTTGGCATTATCAATCTTTAAGGAACAAAATACAAATGTTTTTTTTAGAGCCTACGAGAGCGTGCTACAAAAAATTTAAAGTAGGCCATCATTGATATTGTTACAGAAACTTTGAAATGCCGAAAAAACATAGCTCGAGAAAAATTAACCCCTAACGCCCTGAATTACATTTTTGACAACATATCAATTTGAGGTAGCTCACTACAGGGGAATGTTGGTATGTAAGCGTAGAGTGGCAAGCAATGAGCGAGAAGCGTGAATTGGTGAGTGGGGAGTGTGAACCCTCAAGTTAGCATTTGGAGCTCTGGGGTTATTTTTCACATTTTATTATTAGTTTTCAGTGTCAATTCATGCAAAATAGCATGAATAAGTCAGTTAAGAGGGGTTTGGTAGAAGTCCCTACTAGATTAATAAGGAGTCTTTCTAAAATCATGGAAAGCACAAAATACTCTACTTTTCCAAGTTTAGGTCTTAGTTTAGAGCCTTATAGTCCACATTAATGTTTTCGAGAGATGTGAGGATGTGAGAGTGAGCCAATTATGGTGTCTGATCCATGTAAAACTCGACATGTAGAGTGCATGTGACAGCCTGACTAAACTACAAGAGTCTATATCTAGGTTCAGAAGTATCTAGATCCAATTCATGTAGAATATAGACTAGTTACGTGAAGACTTGCAAATGTTGAAGAATATGAATCAGAATGCAAAGTAGAAAAAGGGTGAGATGATTGGAGCTTACAGAAAGGTGCTTTTTAGGATAAAAGCATGCCAAGAGATCAACAACGGAGCTAATCATCCATAACAACCCCGGTACTAGAATAATTTCCCCCTCCGGGCGGAAATTATTAAGGAATTGTTAAATTTAGCATCCTTATTGGAGATTTGGTTTTGCCCTTGGCTTTTGGACACTTCCTAAAAGTTTGCCTAAAAATTTCGGGATTTTACAAAACTCCACGATGATTCTATGGGAAGTCAATCGCCTTTGGAATTGATGGTAATTTCATAGAAATTATCCAAAGTGCAGTAAAATCTCACTAAAAATTAGAATAGATTTTTACATATTAAATAAGCAACTTGTTAAATTTGAAGACTTTTTGGTAGTCAGAAGTACCAGAATCGGCAACAACATCAAATTTAACAAGAATTTATAACATGGCGGCAGGTTGACCGGGGAACCAAGAGCTAGCGATGTCCGAATGTTGCAAACAAGGAATGTTTTCTTACTCTCATGAACCTTCAAGGCAACTTTGGCTAGTCAGTTTCCTCGGAAAACGCAAATTCCATTAATTGGGATTTTGACTTTTCTTTAAAGTTAATGTGAGTGTTTTTTACAAATATTTATAGCTTGGAAGAAAGGGGTGGGGATCTCCTAGACTTATTGGGGTCTTCTGAACGTGATGGCGCAATCGATTTTCAATTTCAAGTTGTTCTCAAGAAGATAGGAAGAGTTCAACAATAGGTTTGACTTTTTTAGAGTAATTAGTGATAATTCGAGGTTAATTTACAAAATATCTTGGTGAAAGTCAAAGATTGGATTTAGTTAAGATTTCAAATATTTTCTTTAAATGCCAATTTAGATTAAGTTAAGAATATTTAGAAATATCCTAGGGTTGTTTGCAAAATATCTCAAGGTCAAAATAGTTAATTTTCTAAAAATCTTTGGGAAAAATCTTAGATTTTATTTGGACAAGATTTCCTTTCTAATTATGGCTTGTTCTAGAAAATTTTAATGATTAAACCAAGATTATTTAGCAAATATCTTATGGTAGTTTAGGATTTAGAGTAGGGTAGTTTTTGAGTAAAAGAACTAATATCTTATGGTAAACTAAGGTGTCGGGGCCTTCTAGCAAGTATATAAGGCCCCCTCCGAAGTTTCTCAACCCCCCATTGTTTCATTATCTACCTACCGACACTCTGTTGGAGTGTAGAGATTCTTTTTTGTTCAATTTGCTTATCGGCTTTGTCGGAAGCAATTATTTAGGCCAAATTTTGGTCATCTTTGCTCATTTTGCTTTCTTTGTTTTCTATTAGTGGAGGATTTGGTTAGAGGACTTGGGGTTCCTTTTCAAACTATCAATACCATACAAAAATCACGCTTTGGGAAGGCTTCATCCCCCAAAACTCGCATACCTTGTTTACCTACTAATTTTGTGTTTTGCAACAACCATTGAGTCAGAATTCTTAAGGCAGTGAAGCTAGTCTTTACCAAAAGATTTTAATACTCAAAATACCTGCCAAACTTTGTTGTATAACAAAGTTTGGTTTGACTTAATCCCTAATTTTTGGTTTAAACACTTCCATATGTACCTCAATTAAGAATTAAAACATTCCTACATCTACTTGGAACCATATTTTACAAGTTTAGCCTGGGGTTGCTCCCGCACGGCAAAGTTTTGACCTCAAGACAATTTACCTTGAAGGGAGAAAGTTTGGAAAATACCCTTGGTTGTTGGGCTACTTAAGCCAAAACACCACACCAAGTGATTCCTTTTCTTCCGCCGAAATTTTCTCACTTCATTTTGTTTTTGCTTTCATTGCCAAATTGTGGATCTAGTTGATAGTTTAGTTTCTGCCATAGTTTAAATTATCTTTGCTTTTATTTAGTTTAGATCATTTTGTCTTAGTTAGGATTGACAGGACGTCCGGCGGACGTGGGCGCTAACCCCCAGACGTCCTGTGACATTCCTAGACGGGCCGTCCGACCGTCGGATGCGCGGACAAGTCGTCCGACACGCGGACGGTGCGGACGGTATGGGCAATTAGACGGTTTGTCAACTGTCCGCCCGTCCGCCCATCCGCCCATCCGTCGACTAAGATATGGCTCATAATATACCATTGAAAAGGTATTGTGGAGAGCTTTCCAATGGTATATTATGCGTCCAATTTGGACAAGAAACTCCAACGGTGAGATCCTTCCGAAGATTGGAATCGGACGCATGGTCGGTCGCGAGGTCGGATGGGCCGTCAAACTCTAGACAGTTGAGCGGACAGGCCGTTGGACTCCGGACGGTCGAGCGGACAGGTCGTCTGACCGTATGAATGTTCGATGACTAAATATGGCTCATAATATACCATTGGAAAGACATTCTCGAGAGCTTTTCAATGGTATATTATGCGTCCAATTTGGACAATAACTCCGACGTTGTCGTGTTGAGAGCGGTTTGCCTTGGAAAATCACAGGGATTCTGGCTGCAACCAGAAATGGCTTAGGAAGTAAAAAAAAATTGTAGTCGCGTAGATTCTTCAAGCTCGATTGTCGAATCTTCAAACTCGATCGTCGAATCTTCAAACTGCTTCCCGTTGGCCTATCCTGTAGTGGTTCTAATTGGGTTTAAAGGTTTTAGGTAGGTGATAAGAACCCACGGTCTTCGGACAGGTAAAACGGGACGGCCAGACCACGAGCTGAGCCGTCCGAGGGATTGGATCCTAAATTTCAAACCCACGGTGACCAGCAATTATGCTTCACCAATGGGAACAACAAAAAAATACAACCATGTAGGTGATCAACCCCACTTTGTTGTATCCACAACACAAAAAGAGGCTAAGCAATGGTTTCACCCATGCCGCCCGCAACAACAAAGCTTACAAGAAAAGACAAGCCACAAACCACAATACACAAGTCTTCAACTCCAGCTCTTCGACTGAACTTCAACTGAGTGCCACCGATGCTTCACAACTTCAAACGAGATGAGTGATAGCTTTTTGGAAAGCTTACACAAATCTATGCTTCTCCTCCAAATTTCAAGTTATTCTAACACTTTGTCCAATATCTATGGCCACTCAAAATTTCGGCCTCTAAAATTGAGGGCAGCAGACCCTTCTTCACTTCAACACACACAACTCTCTCACAAATACTCCAAATAGAACGAATGATACCTTCTTAGAAAGCTAACAATATATACTTCAAACCCTCAAATTTTCATTGTAAACTAAAGAACTGTCCGTCTTCTATGATCGGTCGAAGTCTTTGTCCCTTATCGTGGGAGGCAGCAGACCTTCCTCCACTCAAACTAGTACAAATCTTAATTCACAACTCCGATTCAAGCATGAGAGAACTTTTTGGAAGCACAACACTATGATAAACAATCCCTCCAAATTTCATTTTCAAAATCTCAATACACAACACAATATGGCTTCTCAAACATTCGGGCCTTATCACAACAACGAGAGAGAAGATGAATAGTGTTCCCCCTTTTCCTCCACCTTATCTTCTATCTAAACCACACAAGCCAAGTGGATTTCAGCCCATGTCTTGTCCATGTGGCTCCCCTAATCTCTATTGGTCGTGGATTTTGACCAAAAGACTAATTCCAAATCCCTAGGTAGAAGATAATTCACCTCAAAGTATTTAGAAGGTAACTATTTCAATATTTTCCTCGTACAACTTCATAAACACAAATTAAATTCATAAAAAATACTCTAAGTAAACAATAAAGAACTAGAAACTAATATACGTCTAATAGAGATTAAAAAATAGAGCTCCAATCGAAATATCACTCCATCTGCAAGAATTTGAGAATGTGTTTGATGGTGACAGCAACATAATTAGCACGATCCGCCTTAGTTAAATGATTAACTGGTCCTTCCAACCATCGTTGATGACCACGACTTCCCTCAATAGGCTTAACCATGCAATAATACTGGCTGATGTTTAAACCTTCAAAACAGCCTTCAAATGTCACGTCACGACTGCCGGGCTCAACGCATCCAACCTGCAACAAGATCACCAATGCCCGAGCGTCATGTTGAAGATTCCCGTGCCATCGTTTCTCCACACGAGGTTGCTTCGGTGGTCGAGATGGTCCAGCTTCATCTTGCGGACGCCCATGTGGCAATGGCAGACCCAGCGGCAGTTGATGTTGGTCTGGCAATTGCAATAAAGGAAACTCAAACTCACGCTCCGGTTGAGATTCTTCATCTTGAGACTCAGAAAAAACCTTCCAGTTCGACATAGTATGACTTAAATGAAATCAAGAATAATAACTTCAAATATGATGAAGCTCATAAGTGAACTCTTCTCTTTATAGTTTGTCTATCATGATGCGAGAAGCGTCACCTTGAAGCCACTCCGAACGATGTCATTTCCTTCATTATTTTATAAATATCAAACTCATCTAAATAACATAAATATATATATTTTTACATAGCGTTTGCATCTGCAATACAACAACGTTGAGATCCTTCCAAAGATTGAAGTCGAGCTAGCTGTCTATCCATCTGACCGACCGTCTAACTGCCCGTTTGATCATCTGACCGTCCGACGACTTAAATATGGCTTATAATATACCATTGGAAAGCTCTTATTGAGAGCTTTTCAAAGGTATAATATGTGCCCAATTTGAGGTTGGACGGGAGATCGGATGACCCGTCCGCGCGGACAGGCCGTCGGACTCCGGACGGTCGAGCGGACAGGTCGTCCGACCGTCTGAATGTCCGACGACTAAATATGGCTCATAATATACCATTGGAAAGGTATTGTGGAGAGCTTTCCAATGGTATATTATGCGTCCAATTTGAACAAAAACTCCGACGGTGAGATCTTTCCAAAGATTGAGGTCTAGTCAGCTGTCTATTCATCTAACCGACCGTCCAACTGCCCATCTGATCATCTGACCGTCCGACGACTTAAATATGGCTTATAATATACCATTGGAAAGGTATTGTCGAGAGTTTTTTAATGGTATGTCATGCGTTCAATTTGGACAAAAAATTCGACGATGCGATCCCTCCAAGGATTAGGTGCTAATTATTAGTATAATTCTTGTAATCTTGTAATCTTTTTTTGTACCTAAAGAGGTCAAGTTCGTCAAGATTTAGTTAGATGGGTGGCTTGCTTGCAATTGGATTATCAAAACCTTTGTATGCTTGATTTAAATTATATATTACCAAGACTCTAACCATATTTTTTTCCCACCTCTCAATTAAATCAATATTAAAATCGTTAATGTAATTAATATTGTAATCTCCAAGATTAAAAAAATATTTTAACTTTCTAATTATAAAATCATTTGTACATGCATTATTTCTTATTGCTATCACATTTATTTGGCTTTAAGATTGTGGCATATATTGATAATTCTATTAATGTTAAGATTTTTGGTCCTATTAGTTGATATTGACAATAGTATTTAAATTTTTTTGTGAAGTTAAGAAAACTATTTCTTAAGATGAAATCTACTTGTAATCATTAAAGTATGACCTACTTATTCCAATCATTAATTTCAAAGTATCCATTCTACAAAATAACATTGTTTAAGATTTTAGAATATAACATTGCCTTAAATGTCAAATTTAGGTGTGACGACATTAATATATGTTAAAACGTGTGTCGTAAAATCTTAAACAAATCCACAATGTATGTAAAATGAGTTGCAATGAGTTACAATACATTGCCCAAGGTAGAATAAATCACTTATTGTGGTAGGTAGTATATGGCCAGGATATCCACCCTTGATTTTCAACATGATCTACAATAAAGAAAATCATAAATTAATTTTGGACCAAGAATCCCTTCGGCCTTACAAAAATCCACATTATAAATCCAACGTTTTACCTAAACCTTTGAATAGACTCATAAAATTCTCTCTAACAACATATTCCAAAATACAAATATTAATTATTTATAAAAACAATATTCAATGCCATCATTATTTAGATTACAAGCACTCAAGCACTTTTCTTTATTCAATTATAATCCACTAATTTACTCCAATGAAATCCATATTCTCTTTTGAAGCACAAGAATGCAATTGTTTTGAAAAATCAATCAATATTACATAATGTACATGTTTGGTCTTGAAAAAATTCACTAGATCATGTGGAGATGGATGATTCTCCATTTCACCAATATAACACCATCTAATAAAAGTATAAAATTGATTGTACAATTGTAGTTTAATAATATTGATCCTTTGAATTTGATATGCATTCTAAGCCCGAATTTAAAGTAACCCTTCAAATCAAAATTGCATGTTTCACATTTGCATATTACAACAAGATGAATTGGTGATATTATTTTTGATGTAGAAGTACATAACAAATATGTATATAAGTGAGGTCCATAATTATCATACATGAAGGGTTATCATATTTAAAGGTCAATCACTTTTTTTACTATCAAAGCACCAATATTTCAGGTATGAAATATATTGTTGACGGTTTACAATTTAGGATGTTGGAAAATAACTTCAATTATATTTTGGTTGTATGAATGCAATATTTAATTTTGAGCTACATTAAACTACATTAAATTACATTGAAGTGCTTAAAGCATTTTTAATAGCATCCCCTAATAGAATAATAAAATAATATAACTGATTGTACTGTATTTAGATTGTTTATTTTGGTGTTTCAAACTATGAATGCATTTTACAACAAAACTTAAAGAAATACTTTAGATTATAATTACATGTTCTACTTTGTACATTGGTACATAATAATTGATGAAAAAACAGAGAACACATTGGAAACATAAATGCATAAACTCGTGAGGTTCATATGTGCTATATTTTGATAATGATATTTAAAGGGAATTGACGGCCAAATATATTTTGCTCATTGCCCCAATGTTTTTGGTAAATAATGTAAGGGTTCAAAGTTTAGGGTTTAGGGTATAGGATTTAGGATATAAGATTTAAGGTATAGCATTTAGATTATAGGCTTACATTCGTAGAAGAATAACTTCAATTATTCTTTTTTGCATACATTAATGTATAGTAGATGCTTATAGCATTTAATAGCAGTCTTTTAAAGCAAATTTGTGCTTTTGAGAATCCAATGTTTTCAGTAGAGGGGGACAGTTGGGCGAACGGCAAAATAGTTGTTATGCAGAAGGTTGGGCAAATGGACAAGCCAAGAAGTCGTACGCAAAGCTGGGCGGGTGGACACAGGATCAGACGGGTGGTCGGACAGGTAGGCTGAGGCGGATGGGCGGTCAGCCGTCCGACCATCTGACCGTCCGACGACTAAAATATGGCTCACAATATACCATTGGAAAGGTATTGTCAAGAGCTTTCCAATGGTATATTATGCGTCTAATTTAAACAAAAACTTCGACGGTGAGGTCCTTACAAAGATTGAGGTCGATTGAGTTGTCCACCCATCTGGTCGACCGATCGT
>OX579633.1:21680804-21746412 GCA_951230915.1 Antitrichia curtipendula | reverse complement strand
AAGCCACCCATCTAACTAAATCTTGACGAACTTGACCTCTTTAGGTACAAAAAAAGATTACAAGATTACAAGAATTACACTAATAATTAGCACCTAATCCTTGGAGGGATCGCACCGTCGAATTTTTTGTCCAAATTGAACGCATGACATACCATTAAAAAACTCTCGACAATACCTTTCCAATGGTATATTATAAGCCATATTTAAGTCGTCGGACGGTCAGATGATCAGATGGGCAGTTGGACGGTCGGTTAGATGAATAGACAGCTGACTAGACCTCAATCTTTGGAAAGATCTCACCGTCGGAGTTTTTGTTCAAATTGGACGCATAATATACCATTGGAAAGCTCTCCACAATACCTTTCCAATGGTATATTATGAGCCATATTTAGTCGTCGGACATTCAGACGGTCGGACGACCTGTCCGCTCGACCGTCCGGAGTCCGACGGCCTGTCCGCGCGGACGGGTCATCCGATCTCCCGTCCAACCTCAAATTGGGCACACATTATACCTTTGAAAAGCTCTCAATAAGAGCTTTCCAATGGTATATTATAAGCCATATTTAAGTCGTCGGACGGTCAGATGATCAAACGGGCAGTTAGACGGTCGGTCAGATGGATAGACAGCTAGCTCGACTTCAATCTTTGGAAGGATCTCAACGTCGGAGTTATTGTCCAAATTGGACGCATAATATACCATTGGAAAGCTCTCGAGAATGCCTTTCCAATGGTATATTATGAGTCATATTTAGTCGTCGAACATTCATACGGTCGGACGACCTGTCCGCTCGATTGTCCGGAGTCCAAACGGCCCATCCGATCTCGCGATCGACCATGCGTCCGACTTCACTCTTTGGAAGGATCTCACTGTCGAAGTTTTGGTCCAAATTGGACGCATAATATACCATTGGAAAGCTCTGGAGAATACCTTTCCAATCGTATATTATGAGCCATATGTAGTCGTCGAACATTGATACGGTCGGATGACCTGTCCGCTCTACCATCCGGAGTCCGACGGCCCGTCTGCTCGACTATCCGGAGTCCGACGGTCCATTCAACCTCGCGACCGACTCTAATCTTTGAAAGGATCTCACCGTCGAAGTTTTTGTCTAAATTGGACGCGTAATATACCATTGGAAAGCTCTCCAGAATACCTTTCCAATGGTATCACTATAACAAAACATGGTAAAAAAAAAACGCACTCAAAATCGAGTGTGGTTCTTTTTGCCACGTTTTTGTGTAGACCCAGTACATGCGCAGTCAGCTTCTTTTGCAATTTCCCACTACAATTTTTAGAATTTGAGAATGTGTAATATACCATTGGAAAGGTCTTAAAAATACCTTTTCAACGGTATATTACACGCTTTCAAATTTCAAAAATTGCAGTGAGAAATTGCAAAAGAAGTTGACTGCCCACTACGCGCGCCTGCACAAAAACGTGGCAAAAAGAATCGCACTCGATTTTGAGTGCGGTTTTTTTTTACCATGTTTTGTTATAGTGTATATTATGAGCCATATTTTAGTCGTCGGATGGGCGGACGGGCGGACAGGCGGAGAGTTGACAAACCGTCCGATTGCCCATACCGTCTGCCTGTCCGCACCGTCCGCTCGTCTGCCCGTCTGCACCGTCCGCCCGTCTGCACTGTCCGCCCGTTCGCACCGTCCGCCTATCCGGTAGTCGGCGTCCATCGGACGATGACCCCCACTTCCGTTGCGGACGCTGCGTCCGGACGTCCGGATTTTGGACGTGATTTGCCCCCGGACGTTCCAATTCGTCAACCCTGGTCTTAGTTTATCCCAAAAAACCCAGAGAACCATTAGTTTATTTTATTTTCGCTTAGTTATCCCGAAAATCTCAAAAAAACTCATTAGTTAGTTGCTTTGTTTTAAAGTTCCCTCAACCCCATAGAAAAACCTTTAGATTAGTTGGAGCCTTAAGTTATTTAGTGAAGTTTAGTTTAGTTTCTTTCTTTTTTATCATTTTTTTTTTTTTTTTTTTTTTCTTTTTTGTGTTTAGAACTAGTAGCCCAGTTTAAATACCACGGGGACCAGACCAACACAAGCAGTCGGGACTGCTGAGTGAGCCTCGCCATGTGGCAGCTCCGGGAGGGGGATTGTCCAATACGAGAGACTGGTTGCCCAGTTCAAAAGATGGATGTCCAGTTCGAAAGACTGGTGTCCAGTTCGGAAAAACTTGGTGCCAGTTCGGAAGACTTTGTGTATAGTTCGGAAAACTTTCAAAACTTTGGTGAGAAATAACTCAAAAATTCTTAAACAAATTAAAAGTATAACAAAGCCTAGGCAGTTGATAGCCACGCCACAAATTTTGAACTTTCAAAAGAATACTCGATGGCAACTAACTAGAAGCATAAGTTTCCCTTGCATCAAACTACAACTCATAGTCCTAATCAAAACAACAAGAATGAGAAGAATTTGACGAAAAAACATAATAAGAAGACAAAGTGGCGACTTGAGAAGGAATTAGGATTAAAATACTAATTTTTCCAACAAATCTAACTATTCACGTGGATTTTGTTTTTGTTTTGTTGTGCGTTTTCCTATTCATTTCCTATTCATTTAGGATTTGGTTTGATTTTTATTCCATTATTATTCATTTCCTATTCATTGCGGGACAATTTTTTTTTGTTTTTTTGTTTTTTTTCCTATTCATTTACTATTCATTCGAAATAATGCTTTGAATTGTTCTTTTTACTATTGAAGAATTTGATTTTAGTCATTAATTAGGAATCCGGTGCAAATTAGTTGGTTGAATGTTGGTTTAAGTTTTGTTTTATTAGGTCTAATAAGCCAAATACGAAAAAACAAGAAGTCAAAAAAATACTAGATTAATTCAACAAAAATAATAAACTAATGAATAACAAACAAAATTAACTATTCATTGAAATGTTATTAAAATTGGAAGATATTAATCTTTTTAATTAATTCTTAAATAAAATAAACATTCACGATAGTTGAAAATAGGGCCTTGAAGTTTATTTTAATTCAAAGAGTGTTTTAAAAATCAACTAAAGACCATTAGAAATTTAACGTAAATTTCTAAACTCAAAGGAACTAAGTTAAATACTTAGACTAACCCTCTTATTTATAGGAAATTTGCCAGAAAGGATGTAGAAAAGAGATTTTCACACATTCTAATACCAAACTTTCATCAAACAGACAGAGTTCACATGATGGAGGACGACGGTTATTTTGAGTCCATTATGCTAGTGATTTGCGATGACAGAATAGTGGCCAGGATGGACACAGAGGTACGTTAATTTTACCCTTTCTTTTGCTTTGTTTTTGTTTTCAAATTAAAGTTAGACTCATTGTCGTTAGAAGTTAGTTTTTAGATTAGAATTTTAGGATTTAAGTTAGAATTTAGAACCTAATAGGGAGTTTAGAGGTTACCAAAGTCACATCACACTTAAAAGTTAACCCAACAACGGAAAGTTTCTAATAATTAACCATAACCATAAAATTGGATGATAATTTAAGATTTTCATCCAAAAGAATCTTTAAAGAATCTTTTAGAAAGGAATCAAACAAGGAATCTATAAAGATTCCAAAATTCCTTTTTACTTTTGGAAATACTTTATTTTTGAAGGATAAAAGGTTGGATGAAGTTTGGGATCAATTTTAGATGAAAAACATCCAAATAGATCAAATCCCAATTAATCTTAAGAATCCATAACTTAAAGGAATTACAAACTTAACCTTAGAATTTAGAATTATTTTGGATTGATTTGCTATTTTAGATTAGTAGATGAAGGTTAACACAACTAAGGGGCCAAATTCACCATGTAGTAACTTTTGCTAGGAATCTTGGAATCTAGTTTTCTTTACCATTTTGGGAAGGGAATTTTATATTCTAAAAGGCTACTTAGATACAATTTAGTTAGATTAGATTTTATTTTCTTTCTTCTATTTTTTACCTAACCATAACGTTTTAATTAGTTAACCAATAGTTTTTTTCTTAGAATTAGTGAAATTTCACAGGATCATCAGTCACACAAAGTGTCCATTGCTTGGAAGGCAAACACTTATTTAGAAACAACCAATTAGGAGTTAATCTTCAACGAAACAGCCGCTAGAGCCTGTGCGTAACTTTATGATTCAAGGGTGGAGTTAGAAACACTCACACCTGTAGGCCCTCATATAGATTGATACCTAATTATCTACCACCCAAAATTGAACCATTGAATTTGAAATAATGAGGTAAAGGTTATGAGGAGTTTTATTTTTACTCCAATAAAGGTAGAAAATACATATGAAGTAGTCTTTTTATTTTTATACTGGAAATTTTCAAATAATGATTAAAAATAACATATTAATTATTCACTATAACATTCTTACCATTAGGATTAACAATTCTAATATATAGTTATTTTTTCTATGAAATCTCAAAGCTCATAACCATAAAATTTTCCCATATGGCCAATTTTTAGTCCTTTCAAAAATTGATTTTTCTATTTTTACAAATTAGTGTCAAGTTTCTTCAAAAATGTAGTAACTCTATTTCGGGAATAATTGTTTACTTACATTATTCTTGGTTGTCAAATTTTTGTAATATGTTATTTTTGGTATTTTATTGATTATTTTTATTTTTAATTTATTTTTTCAAAAGATCATAATACAACACATACTGTGACAAAAGCTACAAAAAGAAGGGTGTGTTCTTTGCTGTGACCCTACATTTTGGGGCCTCTTAACATAATGGTCTTCTAAGGGTTAACCCCTAAAGAACCAACATGCATTTTTTGGCTATATAGAAATTTGGGGCAAGTACATGTGATTGGAGATTTTCACATTTTAGGTTGAAAATTTAGTAGAAGGTGGTTCAATATTGAATTTTAAATAAAATTAAAAAAATATATGAATAGATTTTCCTACTTTTAAAGTTTAGGTTTTGAATTATTGATATTTTTATTTGATAATAATAATTAGTTACAAATTTTTGAAGTAAAAAGATACACTGTAGAACTGAAAAATAACTTTCACATCCCTATATTATATAAGAAAAAATTGTCTAAAAATGAATAAAAAATTCCTAAAAATAACTTTCTATTGAAAGCTCATTTTGAATTGAATATTGATTCAATGGTCATCTAAATGAGTTCTCTATAATTATTTGAATTAAAAAACATGTCATTTTAGTTCATTTTCAACCTCTTCTAGAAATCATTTCATATTTTATTTGAGTTGGAAATTTTGGCAATAGAAACCTATAGTCATTATTAAACAATGGTAAAAAAATTTAGGTTGAAATTATAGTTTATTATAAACCACTTATTCGCACATGGTTTGTTGTAGTAGAACTAAGTGCACCCCCTCCTAAGACGTAATTCATCCTAGTCAAGTCTTCTAGGGAGGTATTTCCAATCTGATTGCCCCCCCGCTCCCCTTCCAAATTCCAACAATGACCATTTAAATGAGCGCCCCACTTAAAGGTTTGGGTGGTCTTATCAAAATATCCACCAAGGCATTGAAAAAAAAATGCCCTCTTTCCTTTTTTTTGAGATCTTTTTCCATGAGGCTGAACCCAACTTTGGCAATTTTCACTGGGTTAGTTTCCCAATTCAATTGTGAGGTTGTTGCTCCCATTTCTTATTCATGTAGTCCCTCTTGCCAACTCCGCAACAAGTTTTTTTCCCAAAATCGACTCTCTGTCATTGTGTTACGGTTGTAATCTCAACAAGGTGACATGTAAGTCATCAAGTTGAACATGGCATACAAGCAATTATTGAATGGTGTAGCACAGATGATGCAAAGGCATCTGATAAGACTATGGGTGATGAGACATTGAAGATGGTACACATGTTTATAAGATCCAAATGCCCAACCTCCTTCAAGACCAAATGGTTCAATACATATGGGGCAGTTGGTATGGTCCAAGACAAAAGGCGCAAGATTAAGCCAAAGTGGTTTTTATTTCTTTTCATTGTAGTGGTTGGAAATGTTGTCCCATGGTCCCAACCATTTTGTACCCAATCTATAACATCCTTGCCCGCTACTTCCACTATAGGCATATTCGTGGGAAACATGTCATCTATCAGTGCCCATGACGTGAGTCCATTTTCCTGTTTAGGTTTATTGGCTACAAAGTTCTTCAAAACTTTATCCAACTCAGTTGCAATTTGTTGAGATTGGTCCATAGAAAAAATGCATGCAACCTTCCAATGCTAGTATGTGGCAACCAAAAGTGACATTTTTGCTCGAAGCATTATGTTCTCTTCACCCAAACTTAGTTTTTCATGAATTGTGTAGGATGCAGAAGCACAGGAAAAGAAAGTGAATCTTGAGTCCCTTGCAGATTACTTATGTTAAGATTGGTAGTCTCTTCCGCAATAGTTGGGAGAATTGCACTTGGAATAATCAAAGAACGCTTCATTTGCTTCACAGTAGGAGGAGTACGGACATCTCTAGTGAGGTCTCCAACAACCTTATCTAACTGCAATGAATCATGCTCAAGAAAAGTGTCGTCCATATCTGACAAACTCAGAGTTTGACTATCCTTTTCTTGAAGGCGTTGTAGTTCTTTAGATTGTTGAGAAATGAGATCATTTTTGTGTTTACAATCTAAATGTCATTTCCTCACATCACTTTCCAACAAAGCAATCATGGTGTCCTTGGTCTTCAAGAGGTCAAGAATAGCCACAAAACTTAGCATGTTCTCAGTTGGAGCCTTAGTAGATTGAGGAATCGACGTCTAGCACTTGCATCTACAAGCATTTTGTCATTTGGCTCAAAGTCAAAGACGTTGATGGCATCACATGGTGCCGAAAGTAGTGCCTGAATCACTGTAGAGGCTGATGCAGGTCCAATGCGCATGGTAGACGCCAAACCTTAGTGGGCTTTTTTGTCCTCCTTTCTTGTGAGGATACAACTCCCTTAGTATATTGAACATGAACTTTGATGGGAGGGGACAATGGACTCCCTCACTTATACTAGCTTAGGGACCTATGTGCCATCGGGATTGTCATCCTCGTTTGATTCCTTAGGCTCTACTTCTAGAGTTTCTTTGTTTTGAGGATCACTTCGAATAGGTCCAAGCCTACCCTCTAGGAATTTTAAAAAAAAACTTGGAATTTATCCAATCTTTAGATGTTCTATGTACAAATTTTCTTTGATCGTAGACCAGTCAACCTATTTGTTTAGAGACACCTCAACATAGGTACCCCTAGCAATGAAAAGAGGGACCTCATTCCTATTCACAGTAGGGTTTTTGTAGAAGGCTTGCTACAATTTCACGCCCCTTTCTACAAAAAGTAGATTTACACAATATTTCAAGCTTGCCTTATTCATGTGCCGATGGTAATGATGGCGCCATGCCGGAAACAACTTATTAATGTAGCACTACTCAATGTAATCTTTGCACATTGGCATAGTTTATGGCTCAAGCTCCTCATTCCACCCTTTAAAAGCGAGGTGGTCAACGTTGTTAAGCACGTGCCATTGCTTTTGGTGAAGTTACCCCTCCACTTCTGATACTTGTCTTTAGTCACCTTTTTGACAGCACCAATAGTGCAGGTAGTCTATGATTCAGAAAATGATCCATCGTTGTTGTCATCGGTTGCCATGGGATTTTCGGATGTTCAAAAAGTCGGATGCTCAAAAAGTTGTAAAAATTCACTAGAAAGATAAAGTATGCAGGCCACTAAGGATACAAGACAGCTAGCCTCTTTGGAGAATGAAGATGCCAAACACCACATAGGTGACTAAATATATAGGTGGACGAGGGCGGGTGACTATGGTAGGTAAGGGTGCATGCCCGTTAGCGACCGTGTATAAGGCAACCTGAGGTAAAAGAAGGCGCATGTGGGTGCCACAAATTGTCAAATACGGGTCCAAATGGGGCGTGCGAGGGTACGTAAGTGGCAACTACAAGTTGAGATGGGGCGTGTGCGGGTATGTAAGTGGCGACTTCGGATCGTGGAGGGACGCCTGGAGGTCCAAAAAGGGCGACAACAAGTTCAGAAAGGGCAACCTACGGTCATGCCCTACCACCCGCGGTCATGCCTTTGACGCTCTGGTACCC
Organism: Antitrichia curtipendula; assembly: GCA_951230915.1. Taxonomy (NCBI): domain Eukaryota; kingdom Viridiplantae; phylum Streptophyta; class Bryopsida; order Hypnales; family Leucodontaceae; genus Antitrichia; species Antitrichia curtipendula. The sequence continues at coordinate 21,738,374 of OX579633.1, read as the reverse complement.
GTGATTGCTCACGCATGCTCTCCCACACACCCTCTCTCCCACCTGTAGTCTCTTACCTGCAGTCTCCTACCCACAGTCTCCTATGCACGATCTTTTATCCACAATCTCCTACGCGCGGTCTCCTACTTGTGGTCGCGAATGCACGAGGTTACCCCGACACGCATTCTACCATACGCGGTCGCCCCAAATTGAATGAGTAGCACGAGCCCCCAATTTTGCCACACAGACGGCACATGGCATCCAGGTGGTCTAGGTAAAAGGGTGGTAACTTTTTTGAAAGTCAAAGATAAATTTGACTTTATTAGACTTCACGGGGATTCTATTAGACGTTGTTTGACGTCTATTTGTTGAATTGTTGCAATGTCTGCCAGAACAACCATAGAAATGGTTTGGTTCCATCTTTTTGGCTCATTGTCATTGTGACCTTGTGATTTGTGAAGTGTAGCTATCCAATTTTTTGAAGGGCCCCAAAATAAGATTTATGTTAATTCAAATGCTAATATTTTGCAATCTACAAGGTGGAAATTTCTGAATTATTTTTCACATCTTCTCAAACCATCAAACTACAAGATCCTACGGTTACATGTGTCAAATAATGGGTGGGGTTCTAAAAATTTGGTACTTGTCCTAAAAATGACAATTTTGGAGCATTTTTGTGAAACGTAGTCAAAATCCTTCAAGGGTTAATCAAATAAACATTTCATGTAAATTAAACAAATCAGTAAATAGAATCAGTAAACAAATCAGTAAATAAACATCTCAAGTTCAGTTTAGTCAAGCAAAACAACAAATGTACCAAAAACATTTATTCAAATTTAAGCATGTACCAAATAATTGATTAAGCATGAATAAGCATGAATAAATGATTAAGCATGTACCAAAGAAACATCTCACGTTAAGAACACACAATATACATAACATTCTATGAAGTAACTACACCTAAAATCGCACAAATAAGCTCCATAGCATGACCAATATGTTATAGAAAATGAACAAGAATTTTTGCACATTGATGAAGAACTGTGAATCAAAATGCAAGTGGTTCCATAATTTTTGGACACATTGTGAATTAGTACCAAATTTTCAAAATTGAAAGGTGTAGGGTGCTAAACTATCATGTAGGTGATGCCAAAATGCATTCAATATACATGAAGAATGATGCTAAAGAAGAAGTTAAAGCAATAGAAAGTGTACCCAAAGTTGTCCACTTCTAAGGTTGTCATCTCCATAGTACTATTAATAGAGTTGCACACTACTCAAAATTCACCTTACATTTGTCCTTGTCATGCGCTTCATTTTGGGTATCTTCTTTGTTCAATTTTCATTCAAGAATAGGGGTTGAATTTGAGGAGTGGTTCATTAAAATGAGACAAAGTGTAGTCTCAATTTTATCTTCGACTTGAGGATAAAAGGCCATATTCATTAAAATGAGACAAAGTGTAGTCTCAATTTTATCTTCGACTCGAAGATAAATTGTTATAACTATTTAATTTTGAGACTATTTGGTAATTTGAGACTTTCATATGTTAATATATATAAAAACCTTTGATTGCCCAAATGTTGCACTCGCATTTTATCTTCGACTTGAGGATAAAATCACTAAAACGGTTTTAGGGTTGAAGTCTCAAAATTACTATTATGTCTCATTTTAACGAATTTGGCCATATTTTAGGTGCAATTATCTTACTAAACAAGTGCTCCCAAAATATATACGAGTGTAACGCAGATGGGAGGAAGTTTCTTGAGCTTACCCAAAAAAGAAACAAAAGACCTTGCATTGGTAGATGGTGGAGATTTGTACGATTCACCAGAGGAGTTCAATCTGGCCCCAATTTAGCCCTAGATGGGATTTTGGGTCACTCTAAACCTTGTTCCGATTGATCCCTTGAGACCGGAAGGATTGGCGCCAAAACTATGCCATCTAAGGCAGCACATAGGATGGATTGTAGTTCTGGCCTATTCCTTACAATTAGTGAAGCCCCTTACTTTGTCTTTCTTTGGAGTTAGAAATTTCTACCTTCAAATAAATAACAAGCAATGCATATGGCCATTTGCTATTGAGATTCTGGAACTTATTCCTAATGAAGTGTAAGCCAATCAAATCTTTTCCAATGAACAATAAGAGCCATCTATTGCTTGTATAAAAACACCTTGTTGTTTAACTTGGACAGGGTCACTTTTTATGATATTCCTACCTTAAGTACACTCCCTTTAAGGTGGATCAAAATCCAACACACTATTGTATCTCAAATAGTATAGTTGACATCCAACTATCCTTCAATTTTCATCTACATCCATCAAAGTTTCATCTATTTTTTGTCCAAATTTTTGCACAAATTAGACAACATTCATCCAAATTTCATTCAATTGAGAAAAAAACTCCCGCACCATCCAAGCATCTCATAAGGTAGTAGCATCCCAAAGTGCCAAATTGTATCTAAAACAAACTCCTATTTTTTGCCTAATAGCAAACCAAATTTGCACATGAAAAAATTAATTCTCCTATTTAGAATTTGATTAGATTATCAAAGTGGCTATTCAAAGATGCCACTATTCATACATCATTCTACGTTGCTTCAAGGTTCTAAATTTGTTATTTCCTATTGAGTCTACAACATGTTGTAAGAACCTACTACAACATTTTATTGCTTTTAAAAATTTATAACATATTCTTCAAGTAGCTAGAAATTCAGATGATACATAACATTGAATACCTAGCACTAGGCCTCCCTTGTCTAGAAGGTATTATGTATTGTGCTAGATATCGGAGGGAGACTTATCAATGAATTCAAGAATGGTGGTTGGTTGTAAAGTCATTCATAAGACAATTTTATTTCCTGTAGGAGGTTCCTCTCTAAGGATGCAAAAGGGACCCCTACCTTATTGATAAACAATGCTATATACTTAGAGCACCTCTCACTATAATTTACTAACCTAATCTAGTTGTTCAATATTTTCAAGATATGTCTACATGGAAGACACTACAACACTTCTATTGACAAATCTATTGACAATTAGCCAGCCTTGGATTTCATTGGCTCAGAGAGATTGAAAGCCTACAAAGGACCTGTAGTCATCTTGCTCCTTGTTGCTACGCTTTCCTTGCATGCAACACCTCCAGGTGCGCCAACTTTTTGTTTGTTTGGAGAGGACTATATGTACCAACATAAATAGACACAATTTGAATAAGTAAAGAAACTTTATGAATTTTCTTCTTCTTCAAACCCATATATCTTGTTCATGATTTTATTTTTAGGATTATCTCCAACAAGATATAGACCTGTGAAACCAAGAATAAGAGCATCGCCCCCATGGAGCAGTGAACCCTCCACGGCAGAAGTTGTGACCCATGCCTAGTTGAACCGCCAAGTACTATTGAACCGAGTTCCTCCACCATAGGCCAAGCCACTACGCACTATTGCTCGGCACTATCGCTACAATCATGATGACCTACATCTCCATTAATGGTATAATTTTTTTTTTATAATTTTTTTAATTCAACCCGCATCTTACAACTGTACGGATTCCTTATGAGTAGTTTTGTCAACAAGGAAATACCAAAAATAAAGTCAAAGTAATCAACACTAGGCGCTATGTAAATTTCACCATGTATGGGAAGCTAAGGAGAAAAGAGCCAAATATCATGCGCCCAATGATTCAAATTCGATCAATTGTGTCACAATAGAGGACAATTGAGCTATTGGGCCTATGGCTTACCGTTCATGTAGGCCGAGCCATAGTTGGGATGCTCTAACAATTGATTAGAACATAGCTGAAACATAATTCACTCAACATTCAATCTCCAAAAGTAATTCAATTCTAATTTGAATGGAAGATGCTCTTCCCAAATCCATGAAATCTTTGTTGTGTCCAAGTGGATTCAATATTGCTAAAGATGCCTCATGGCCCTCACTGAGTTGCACTTGCAGCTTTTCTCTTTGTTTCATTGTCTGCTAGCATACAATAACTCTTTTATTAACCCCTAAATGCCCCAGGGGACCAAAAGTGTCCTCACATAGTTTCAAATCCAATTCAAAGTGATGTAACTTTTGCATCCAATGTCCAAATTCAATAAACTTGTTGTGAAATTTGCACTCTTTCTTCTAGTTTGTGTGAGTAAATCTTCAAATCAATCCAAGATGTCCTGATTTTTTGTCAGTCAATCAAAGTTTAGAGGTTCAACTTGAGTTCACCAAACTGCATTTGATGATTGCAACTTTGGGGGCTTGTATGTCCTTCATCCAATGTTTGTATTTAATATAAAAAATTGAATTATGTTCTATTGTAATTTAGTTATTGTAGTAAAAATTTCATGTCAATCCAAGTTGTTTGGAATGTTTGGAATTCGAAGTTTGAAATCTTGACATTTTTGGATTATAGTGAACTTTTGGCAGCTTGTTTCTTCTTCATACAGTATCCATTTTCAATTAAACTTTTTGGAAAAGCTGTGCATACTAGCCTAGTTTGTTTGGCTAAATTTCATATCAATCCAAGAAGTTATGAGTTTCTAAAAGCATTTTAGTAGAAGAGGTTCAGCCACAGATGTGTTTTTTGCAACTTTTCTTGCTATTTTTTGACATTTCAAAGCCATTTTGCAAACACAATGAATCAATATCTAGAATGATATTTTCTTTCACTAGTGTGTTTATATGTTGGCTTTGAATCATTGTATAGTTTAAATACTTTTCAATTGAATAGGTTTAGAAATCAAATTTCACCTCCAAATGTGTTGGTAGGAAAATTTCATGATCCTTTTTCATCACTAAAACATTATAATCTTGCAATCTATGTGGCCAAATGACTCCAAATTTGATTCATGTCATCCACAACACATATATTACAAGATTGTACAATTGAGATTTCTATACCTTAATGACATTTAGATCTATAACACTTCAAAAGCAATAATGTTTTTTAACCCAAAAAGGCCTTGGACTTTTAGGAATTAACCATGTAGTCAGAAATTATGAAAATTGTTGGGCCTTAAAGCGACTCCTTGGTCACATGTTATGTGAAAATTTCAAAGAAAAAAACCAAAAATTCCACTTGTAGTGAGTTGCACAAAATTGCCATGCCACCAAAAAACATAGTTTGGTCCTTTAGGAATTAATTACTAGTAGTGTAAATTATCCTTACATAAGTATTAAGTATTGAAGTTCTTCTGTCTAGTACAAATAGCCAAATAGTGCATGACCATTTTTTATGTAACTTTATTGTCTCTAAACCAAGAAAACGGGGCTTTGCATCATTGCAAGCAACATATTTAATGAATATTATAAAGTTTGAGTAGGCCCTTATTTAAAATTTGAACAAAATTTATAATACAAAACAATATCATTAATAAGACAAAATATTCAATTTTGTTCAAGAATATAAACATTGTATTTGTTGTGAGATCTTTGTAATATATATTTTTTACATTTTTACATCATCATTTGTAAATCACTATGTTCAAAAAATAGAATACTTTCCAAAATATTTGCTTTAGAAATGTACAAAGGATTTTGATTTGCTTTGTAAATGTTTTTAAAATATCCAAACATTACAATCATTACATTACCATATAATGATAAATATTGTATTATTGAGGAGCTTTAAGAGCCAATTCTATTTGGATGATCAAACTATCTAATTTTTGTTGCATCAATGGTAGTTGTTCGATCAATTCAATAATAATTTTAATTAATGCAAATCCTTTTATTTGTGCTTCTTTGAAGTCTTCATCAATTGTCTTTCTTATAACAATGCCTTTCCACTTATTACTTTTTAAGTCTTCATATTTTCTACAAAGACGTTGATACAAAGCAGTAGCTAAAAATGTCTTTGCTCTTCCATTAATTGCCTCTCTTAATTGTATCCTGCATACAATATTATATTTAAATGACATGTGTTTTTAGTTTCATATTTTTCATAAAAGTAAAATTGAATATAATATAATATTTAATATGCAAAATTTATATATTTTTAAATAGATAATATGTATGTATGTATGAACAAGTATGTATAAATGATATATTTGAAATAAGACAACTTGTCATTTTCTTGTTGTGATAGCGCCTCGCTAAGATTATCATTAAAGATTGATATTCTTTCACTAAGTGCTACTTTTTGTTCTTCAAGGCCCAACAATCCATCCAAAAATATATTAAAATTAGTATATGAATGCTTGATAAATTTAAATAAGTTTTATTGATAATTAGATAAAAAAATATGCTAAATAAATTTATTTGTATAATTCTACAATGATTATTTCATTTTAAATTTTTATTTTATTTTATTTAAACAATTAAAAACTATGCATCATTTACAAATTATTATCATATGTAATGATAAATACTAGAATAACCTTTTATCACATTCTACAACACTTTTGTTTGTATTCCTTATAGCTTTTTTTAAATCTTCAACACTTCGGACTAAACTAGCTTCAAAACCACTAGGACCTTGGATGCCTTTGCGATAGCTTATTCCCTATAATAAATGAATATTTTATATTAAATCAAATATAAATATACAAATGTTCACTTTAAGCTTGAATACCTTGATAAAATCATGGCTTTAAGAATTTAGATTATTTGTATTGGATTTGTTAATATATTTGAATGTATACTCTTTATGGAAAAAACTAAATTTTTTTCTAAATTACAATATTCAATTAATGTAATTTTCATCATTAGAATATAAATTATTATTATTATTTATATGATAAAATTGATATATAGATAATTATAATTTGACCAAAATGAAGGATTTTATATAGATTTTCATGCAAGGTATAAAAATGTATCCTATTATTAAGGTTGCAAAATTAGAATCAATACTCTACAAGAAAATTTTCAATCTACACTAATTTAAAAAGAATTTGATTTTGATAAATTAGTGTCAAATGCATTAATAGAATAAAATATTATAGTTGTTTTAAGAAAATATTTAATAATAATTTCTCAATGACATTCTATATAAATATCTAAATATTATAAATTTAATATATTGATATATTAAAATTAAACAAAGACAAACTTCAATTTTAGCAGTAATAATTTTTCGGTTGTCAACTTTTAATTCCAAAATGTTGATTAATTTTTTCCTTTGGACATTGAGACTATCAAGCTCAAATTGCATTCGATCTACAGATTTTTTAAGTGTTGTAAGTTCCCTTGCTCCAACATTTGGATCTATAGCAGCCTATTCTATTAAAATTGTTAATCATAAGATAATAACTTGAATAAAATGTTACATCATGATTAATTTTGGAAACAAAATATATTTTATAATAAGTTTTGAATCTTAAGGTAGATGATAATACAAAAAATACACAAGTACTTTTTATTGGATAATCTTTAAATTAAGTCTCATATCAAAAAGATATATTACTTGAGTTTCAATTTCAAAAGATATCTTATATCTCCATAACATGACATGGTGCTCTAATTCGTCTAAATGCTTATTTGCATGAGTTTTTTCAACTACAAAATTATCTAATTGAGTTTGTAAATTTATTGTTTCTGTAGCCAAATCTTTCAAAGCCAAATAATGTTGAATTCGCATGTTTTCTGTAATATCAAGTAATGAAGTTTCTAAGCTTTTATTTTTATCAATCAAATTGTTCAACCTATGTTATGATTCAAAAGTAATTTAATTTAAATTGTGAAATGGTAGTGCTAATAAATTTTAGGAGGGTTTAAAACTTTGGGATCTTTATATTATTAAATCCTTGGAACATTAAATTCATAAAAAAAAAATTTATGAATCTATAAATTTTTTTATTAAATATATATATAATTTTAATTTCTAAAATAGTTTTATTAATCAAATGATAAAATAATTACTGATTTATAGTTATAAAAAATAATTTCATAATCACATGTTTTGAAAAACATTAGTTTAAATTTTGATACTCAACATTTGTAAATATGTATTAAAAAGACATAGGACAAATTCATTAATTTATTTGATTTAAAAAACTAGCATAACAAAAAATTGAATCAACACCTAACAATTAAATTTTGTTTTTGTCTTATTCCAGTTTGAAGGTCTTTAATTGCTTTTGCTAATATATTATATTGTGTATCAACTCTATGTTTTCTTTGAGTTAATACTCCTTGATCATAAGCAGCTCGTTGAACATTCTCTGACAAAGTATTGACATCATTTTGAAGGTCTACTAATGAAGTTTGCAAAGATAACCATCGCTTTTGAGATTCATTAGATTCTTTCATTTTTTGATTGATTTCTTGTTTCAAACTATGTAGCATTGCTTCCCATGGTGATGAAGCACCAACATCAACATTGAAATTAGCTATTAATTGTTCATATTTTCTATTCAACAATATGATTTCTTTTGTTTTAATGTCTATTTCTTGTCCTTTTTGTTTAATCTCTGCATCAAATTTAGATATGAGATTATATTTTGAAGCAACATTACTGTTTATAACTTTTAATGTGGAGGCTACTTCTTGATTGTATGCTTGAACTGCAAGAATGTCACAACGAATGCGAGAAAGTTCATGGTTTAAATCGGTGGCCATTGTATCTTCATCTTTGACCAACTTTCTCAACTCAGTGATGTTTGAAACAGTTGCTTCAGCTCCTTTTTCTTCAAGAATGACTTGCTCTAATAGTCCTGTTAATATTCTATTTTCAAGTTCATGTATCTTGGTTGTTTCCCTTCTATAATGTTTATTAATTTCCTAAATGACATATAAATTTTATATCTTAATGTTTTAATATCTTAATGTTAATTTGAGATTTGAATTATAAAATTTGATATTAATACAAAACAATTTTTTATTCTTTTCAACCAATGAAATGGCACAAAGTTAATTGAAAAAAATTATATTTTACCTTGATCTCAACTTCCATTTTTTTAATATCTTCTAAAACCAAGTCAACTTGATCTTGTATTTTTTCAACCTTGATATGAACTTTAGCATATTGTTCAAGAATTTTTGTATGCTTTTTTGTTACAAAGTCTCTATATTTTTTTGTTTCTTTCATGCCACTATCAATTTTTAAAAATTGAAATTTTGCCCTTTCGTTTAAATACAACCACCTTGCAGTGTCTTTTAGATATCTTTTTTTCTCCACTATTATTCCAAGTTTTGATTCTCCTTGTTGATGAATTGCAATTCTTAAAACCTATTTGCACAATCATTTTAAAATTAAATTTTAATTTTGTATCCCATTTAGGATTTTACATTAAACTTTTATGAATATTTAGTTTTTAAAATAAATTTAATAAAGATTATTATAATAAAATTTCAAAAATATATACTAATAGAACATAATTAATAATTAAATTAAATTTCAAAAATATTATCATTATCTTATTATAATATTTATTAGAAATGACTATGTGATGTTTCATAGAAATGACTATCTGATGTTTATGCTACAATTTTAATAAATTTACAAATTTTTATTGATTTGAAAGATATATATATATATATATATATATATATATATATATATATATATATATATATTTTGAAGAAAAATATTGACCTTTATAGCTTGATCACATTGAGTCAAAACAACTAAAGTAGAATTCCATTGAAATGTAAGTTGTCGCTTTTCTGCATGTATTAAGCCCATTTCTATATCTGCTTCACGAAGTGCAAGATTTGCTACATTTGTTTCTCTTTTTTGAGCTGAAGAAATAAATCAACATTAATCAATTTTAGATTTATAAGTACCAATTTATAAGTCACAATATCTAATATTGATTACAATTGAATCTTTATTTTAAATATATATATATATTCATAAAAACTAAACACATCTAATTTATTAATTAGCCTATATCATTATTAGATATTATTGATTTAAAATTTAAAATAATAATATTTTTAATTTATTAGTAGAAGTTGAAGATTATTGTTAATTTATTCAAAATTAGTGATAGCATAATGATAATTAAAGTTCTAAAAATCTAAATCGAACAAACCTTCAAACTGAGCTTTAGCCATGGCCATTCTATCACTAATGATCTTGATGCGTTCTTGACATTCATCAATGATTATATCTTGTTTTCTCTTTAGAACCTCAATGGCAATTACTGCCTCTTCTGTGGCGTATGTAGCACGTCTATTCAATGCAACATCATCCCTCAACACGTCATTATGTTTTTCCACTACTTTGAGCGAATTTTTTATACTATCTAGTTCCTGTCTAGTCCTAGCAGTTTTCTCTGTTAAATTGTTGTATTCTATTGATCGTGCATTCCAATGCTTTTGTGATTTATCCATTTCTTCCCTTGCCTGCCACAAATAAACTATATCTTTAGTAATATCTAGAATTCTATTTGTGAATGCCATCAACATTCAACAATAAAGATAAAATAGAATAGTAATGACCTTAACCCATTAAGGACCGTGGTTGATTTGGGGGGTGGGCAATCCTTTGTATGGCCAATTGGGAGCAATTTTAAAACTTTTGAATGCAAGTGCCTATCGGAGATCTAACCGTACGGATCACGGATGGAAGTGTTGCGCATGATATAGGATTTAGCATTGAAATTTTTGGTGAAGGTGTGTTGTAAAGCAGGAATTTTTAGCAAATCTTGGTGTAATTTCAGCCCCTGTTGTCTTGGTTTTTCCAACCCTCTGGCCACATGCCACCTCAGATTGGCCTAGTTATTGTCCTAAACTCTTCACTTCTCAATTCCCCAGACCCGTCTCCTTTGCCACGTCATCAAATTCATTGACATGCTCTCTCTACAAACCAAAAGGGACCCAAATCGACCATAGAATGGTCGACCGGTCCTTAATGGGTTAAGACAATCCCATTGTTGAACAAATAAACAATTAAACCATAATAAACTTATTGACCTGTGCATGACCTTGAGCGGTTGTTGTAAGAGATGTAGTGGTTTTGTTCAAGCTTGCATGGAGACTAGAGAGATTGCATTGGAGGTCATATAATTGCACTCCCACCTCTTCTCGACCTCTTGTTGCATGAAGCAATTGCCTCTTTTGTTCATAAATCCGATCTTCTATTTCATTTTTTTTATCCAACAATTGCTTCTTAAGCTTCTCTTGTACTTGTGCTAACACTTCACTTCGGCAATTAAGTTCTTCCAAATTATTTGATGATGGAATGCTCACTGATAACGTTTCTATTTGCTCAGATTGTGAGGAGGTGCTAGCACTGGCTAAATTGGCCATGGTGCTTCAATTAAATTCAATGAATCAAAATTCAATTGTTAAATAAATAGTGGAACAATCATTCTAATTTAGAGAATTATATATGTTGTAGCCTTATTGCTTTACTTCCTTTTGTGTTTGTAAAAAGTTAGAAACCTATACAAGTAATGGAGAAATTTATCAAGATATTATTGTAAAGCCTCTAGTATAATTGTTGTAATTGTGGATCTTATATTTTGAAGAGTGACTTGATTTCAATATGCATATAAATATAGATTATTAAGTTTATTTACAAAACTATGTATAAAGTTGTCATTTGTTGAAATTAAAAATCAATTGTAAAGTATGCATGGAATGAAAGAACTCTTATAAGAATATGACTAAGAATATTGTTTCAAGCAATACATTTAAATTCAATTCTTTATTGTAAGGTAGTTTTTAGATTAAAATATAATACTTTGATAAATTCAAGCAATTCAAGCTAATATTGCAAAAAGGGTTGGAATTTCTTTTATAAAACATGATTTATTGTATCAAATTTGACTTAAAAGATGTATGTGAAAAAAAATCACATTGATGTACTGAACTTGTTGAAATTGTGCCCCATGTGTATCAAATCAGGGCATATCATTTCTTTTCATGATGAGTACCAACTTTTTCCTTCGATATTAAAAAGATATAAAGCTTGACAATATTCAATATTGGGTTTAGATGCAAGAAGCATGTTGATCATGATTGCAATGGTATAACACAAAAAATTGTATTCTAATATGTGATTCCATAAATCAATTATCTTACATTGAACCAAAATAAATTGCATACAAAATGATAGAATTCCCTCAAAGTGTGACACAAAACACTTTGCTAATGATTTAAAAATTCTTTCCATAAATGGGTTCTTACTCAAAGTTAATAGACTTATAGAAAACAAATTGCCCCTACAAGACCTCAAACTTTTTCAAATATGTGATTTGTATGTGATGAACAAAACTCCTTAACCAAAAAAATTCAAATATCAATGAAAAAAATTGATTTAAATACTCAACAATTCATGACAAAAACAAAAAAACAAAAAAGAATATCAAAGTAAACAATTGCATTTGTAATAATAAGTGGTTATTAATTGAGATTTAAAAATTCTAGGTAGAATTTTAATTTTTTCAATAATTTAGGATTCAAAATCATAAATTTTTTAATTTAAGTAGAGAAAGAAAATTTCAATTGAAGTTATGCATTGATACCATTGATGAAAGCAAAAAAGAGTAGAGAATCTTTCCTATAAAAATGTACAATTATAATGTATTAGGGTTTGATAAAACCCTAATTTTTTTGTTTATTCAATAATAGATTTTATTCCAACTAATTTAGGCGCAAATACTTGTTGCAATGCAAACAAAATAATTGCAGAGTTCTATTCCACATTTAAAGGGGCAAGTATTCAAAAGGAAAAAAAAAATTGCAATTAGACTAAAGAATCAAGGATGGCAAAACACATACACTCAAAACTCAATTACTCGCTCAATTAGAAAGGCAAGAGGGGGAAGTACGAGACTTTGCATTGGATAAGTATAGGTATTGTCTAAGTATTGATACAATCTTTTATTTGCTTGTATTTTGTTTCATAAAGACAAATTTAATTTACATCAATATAGTGTTTATTTATTTATATTAAATCTAATAAATTTAAAATAAAAGATATCAAGGAAGATTGGTCTTAGAATGCATGCTATAAACTTGGATGTAATGTTTCGAATAATGTTGTTATAAATGACAAACTATAAAAAGAGCCTTAGAGTGGTAGTGATGTAGCGAATATATAGTCTAATGACTAGAGAGGTGCAAGCTTTCAACATTAGGAGCAAGGGACCTATTCTATATTTTTAGATGATCTGAACTTGCAAAAAAAAAAAGAAATTAACTTCAAACACAAATTTTAATCAAATGGCCGAACTAACTAAGGCCACTGTGGTTTTTAGAACAAGAGTTTATAATCTAAATTTATCAAGTCTAAGCTAAAGACCAATTCATTCCATTTTCAAACATAAAATTTGTGAAAATCTAACACTGGTAGGAAAGGTTATGACTAGATGAAGTTTAAACCTTTAGATGGCAATTCAGACTTCATCTATCATTTTCTATTGACTCCTAAATTAAATTTGACTTGAAATTTTTCATAAGATATTAGGTTGACACCTAAGATCTAAATCCTAAGTTTAGTCTTAGATGGATGAATTCTACTTAGTTTCATGCATTCATCATTCCAAACTTCATCTTTTAATATCTTCTAGGCCTTTAAGTATTTTTCAAAGTCTAATTTAATTTTGGACTTCTCTTATCTTCCTCTATGAACCTCCAAATCTAAGTTTCTTCCTTGATTATCTTCTAAGTTTTTAACTTACTATCTATCTCCTCCTACAACATTAAATTATTTTTATTAAGTTATTATTTTTAGACTTTTGAACTTTGTTTTTTAAAGAGATTGATTTTATCTAATCAAGTTCCTAAGTTGTTTCAAGCTTAAATTTTTATAGTGAAAGTTAATGATATATAAAGATTGACCACTAATTAATACTTCAAACTTCATCCACTATTTACTATTAATTCACACGTCAAAACTAACTTTAAGTTTTACTTTTAGGATCAGCATTCCTTCTACTTCTTAAATTTATAATCTTGTTTTTTTTGGATGAGATTAACTAATATTCATCCAATTTATCACCTAAACTTCATCCGCTTATATCTTCCTTCTTTTAAATCTAATTCCTAAGTGTTTTATGTTTTTGAAAATCTTTGGATCTAATCTATAAGTTTTTTAAAACTAAATATGAAAATAAATATAATCCTTAATGGTTTGAATCTATTTTGAATTGTGGCTAAGGTTTAAAGTTGTTAATTAAGAAAATTAAAGAAAAGGTAGAGAATTTAGTAATTCACCTTAGAAGGAACCTCATTTATCATGTGGTCAAAAACAACATTGAATCCATCTTCATTTGCCATTTTTTCCCTCCTCTTGAATTTTGCTCATTGCTTAATGTTGTAAAATTTACCCCCTAAAGTCTCATTGTCTTCTTGGGGACAAAATGGATTTTGGGCAGGCTTCTATGGTTTCAATATTTGTTGTGATTTTTTGAATTTTTTTTGAAGATAGAAAAACACATTAGATTTCCGAAAATAAATTTTTTATTTCAATCAAAGCCCGGAATCCAAAGTTCTGGCACAAAAAGTCATTTTTTAGTTTGGCGGGCATAAAAAGAACTTCAAAAAATCTTAAAGTAAAATTAATTAATTAATTTTTTTATATATTATATTTTTATGTACATGGGAAGCTTTGATTTATTCCATTTGGATTTGTTATGTGAAAGTTATGGACAATCTTGTTTTTTGGACAATCAAAACATCTTCTAGAAAAAATAACTTATAAGATTCATTTTTTACCTCAATTTTCACATTTTTTCAAAAAATAGTTTTATAAGGTTAAGATCTCTTGCTAGAACAATCTCACCGTCGAGATCAGCGTATTTCAATTCCATCTTGGAGCTATTAACAATTTAGATTTTTCTTCAATCTTGAACCCATTTCTGCTTAATAAATTTTTAATGCATAAAAACTAAATGTGATTTTTTTGAGTTTTTTTTTTAGACCCTCAACTCAAATTTTTATCATCTAAAATTAGAAATTCAAAATAAGTAGAGCCAAAATTTTAAGTTAAGAAGGTTCAAAGCAAAAAAATGTAGTTGAACAACGTGCAAAACAATTTGTTTCTTACTCTTTAAACGCAAATATTTTGCAATCTACACAGTCAAAGTCTGTGAAATTTTTGCTACACATTCTTATACTAGTCTAGTACAAGATCCTATGGTTAGATATGCTAAAAAAATATTTTAAATTTTTTCTCTTTGCTATAGAAATGGCAGTTTTGAGTGGTTTTTGATGGAAAAGAGGCCTTGGGACTTTAGGGTGTTAATACAAGTTGGGGAGTTGAACTTCAAAATACTTCCTATTCTTCTGTTTTTTTCTTTTTTCCCTCTTTCTTTTCCTTTTAAGACTATTCCACTCAATTATTAATCTTCTTCTATTTGACTTGGAATTGGAATATTTGTCACAATTCTCAAAAAAATAATTGCTTAAGGCAATCTTCTTGTTCCCTATCCAAGTCAATAATTGTACTAATCTACTTCCTATTGGCTCCTTTGATTTTCCTAAGATTTCAATCTAATCTACTTCTTTTGCATCTAAAACACTATCTCATCTTCTCCATTGCTAAACTTCCTTCAAATGCAAATTTCCAAACTTCCAACCTCCCTCTTTCCTTACCTTATGGGATCTTATGTTTGGAATTCTACATATCTTAGTTGTGAAAATGCTCTAAATTTATCTTCCTTTTTATATTTGATTTATGGAATTAGAGACTTCTTGTAATTTTTGGTTATGCTCTAAGCTTCTCCCCCTTCTCCCTTTCTACACTAAATCCCTTTGTTTGTTGATTGTATTGCATGTTCGTGCTGCCATGTGGCAGACTGCAATTAGTCCGACCCCGGCAAGAAAAAAAACATAGTTACAAAACTTTTGGTCGTTGGTTTAGGGGGGGGCTTATTTGGGCTTCTTTTTCTACTGAACTTTTTTCCTATTTTGGGTTCTAAGTATTTTGGGATTTTCAACACCAAGAATTGGTTTTGAGGATGCTAATTTTTGATACTCAAAGGAATAATACTTGGAGGTTTAAATGCTAAATTTTGAACTAAATTAATGAGATAACATGGGGTTTTGACTACTAAGTTTTTGGAGATTAAACTTGGTGTTCCAAAATTAAGTTTTTGAAACTAAACTTGACAAATGACTATAGGATTCAAGCATGAGCACAATTTTTGCCTATTTCTTGAGAATTTGAACATTTTTTCTAGGACTTAAAGGGACAAAGTTTCACCACCTTGGGATATTTTGGAAAATTCAATACCAACACTTCTAAGACTTCTAAATCAAAGTTGCACCATCTAAGGGTGTAGGGAGACTATAGGTAAGTGTATTAGTATAATAACGAGGCACAAAAACACATTAGTGCACACCAATTAGTACAAATGAGTTAGTATACAACATGTGGTACAATACAAACTAGCACAAGTGGTATTAGTACAACCAAGTTAGTTTAGACTCAATTTACAAAACATTAGAGGGTCCCCTAAGTGGCATCGCCAAGGTACAGAGGGGCAAATCTCTAGGATTAGTACAACTTGTTAAATAAATTTCAAACAAAAATAAGTTAGTAGAAAACAACTTGCAACAAGTGCATACAATAGCAAAGCTTTGAAGGGGACCCCAACGTCCTTCAAAGAAAGTTTAAACAACAACAACTACTACTACTACTACTAAATGGACCCAAATGGAGTTAAAGTAGCAACAAAGGGTGTTTTTGAGAAGGGAATGGGTGCCCTTAAACACTTTTTCAAAGGTCCCCCCTCCCCTCTCATTTTCCTACAAGTAAACTCATTAGTTAGGATTTTCATCCTAATTCTTCAATTTTTTACTTTCTACACTAGTCTTAAACTCTAACTTTTGAAAAAAAACTCCAAATCACAAATAGATTGCATCATTGGCTTCAAAAAGAAATTCTAAATATAATCTAATCCTAATTTTTTTTGCAAAAGACTCATCAAAACCTAACCCCAATTTAAATCTAAAAAAAAGTTTCAAATTCCAACTTTTGGAATTCACCCTTTATGAAGACAGTAACTATCTTAGGCTTTTAAATAGGTATGAGGGAGTATGAAAAGACCTTTCTTCAACCTCATTATAATTTATTATGCCTCCAAACATTGGTCAACTTTATGAACTTTCTTCAATTTTGTCAGTTTTGAAGAATATTTTTAGTTTGGGTACTTCTGAATGTCTGAATGTCATGAAACTTGTTGAAATGGATTATTAGTGTAAAAAAGTTGTATAAGATTTTATAAGATTTTATTGCATGCACCCTAGGTAATTTCAAGGAATCTATCATCCTAGATTTTTGCAGTTGACTGCCCAGTAGAGGATTTTTTTAGTATTAAAAAATTTGGAAATTTTGTGAAACTTTCCATAGAATCACATAAAAAAATGTGTAGGCTCATATTTTTATTCTATACATTTGAGGAAGAAGAAGAAAATCCCACCATCTCCTTTAATACCGGTGAGCAAAAAATCTTCCATACGAAAAGGAATCTTGGCAAACAGATTTTGCTATTGAATTTCTAACATGGTTTCAACCTCGGAACACTAGACTTGGGACATAGATGCCCTCTCTTGGCCTATCTTTGCACTTGTCACACCTATATGCTAATAATTGGAGGTTCTACTGTTTCATGAAATCAAATGCAAAAATTGAAATCTATCTTTGGGAATCAATTCAAGATTTTTGCGTGGATTTTCTCAGACCAATTTAGCCATGATCTTTCATATGCACAATAGATTGGGTTAGTTTGGACAATATTCACTTAATATGATCTACAATTTATATAATTTTTGAGTTTCTACCTATCAACCTATTCTATTTAGATTGAGGCCATTATATTTAAGACCAAATATTATATTGGCATGTAACATACCTATTTTGCTTTTGCACTCTTTTGGGGATTTTTGAAATATGAAACTTGTAAAAAATTAAAAAATTAAAAAATCATGAGTTTCAAGTGATGATTTGGGAGCTCACATAACACTTCCACTAATACTATGTAAGTTTCTAAATTTTTTAGGTCGATAAGATATTTCTTACACTTTCAAATGTATTTTCCAACAACAATCTGATGAACAAACAATATAGGTTAATGCCATTTCAGTTTCGTATGTATATCGTATGTTGTATATGTATTCTGTATTGTTTGTATTCTATATTCCGTGTATGTACCATATGTATCCCACACTATCCGTATCCATATTTCTTATTTTTCAAGATCAACAATGTCAGAGGGGGGGTGGGAAAATTATTTTTGAAGATCAACCGCTCTTGTTTTTTTACAGTGAGGGGGTGGGGTGTTAATTGTCAATTGGAGGGGATGCATCTTTTCAATGGATAGTTAGTATGCATCTGAAGTGGGCCTCAAAACAAAATATTAGATGGAATGCTTATCATACTTTAGAATCAACATCCTCTTTGTATCTATAAATAAATACACTAAATCACTTGATGAAATTTCCAAAATTTATATATAACTCAATAACAAATTTCTAACAAATTCATGGTTGAAATAAAAAACATGCTTCCAAAAATAAACATCCGTTTTGAAAAAAAATTTACGTAGGGGATTGTACTTTTTGATATATATATATCTATACAAAAGCTTTGTTTTATTCCATTTGGATTGGTGATGTAAAAGTTATGCCAAGGATCTTGTTTTTGGGACCAACAATGCTAATGTGTGAGTATATAGATTTGTATAACATAGTTATATCATAATTATGAAAGGTTTCTATAATATAGACACCTATAACATAGATGTATAGTCTTTTAGGCTCATAGGCTCACACTCCCAAGCTTACATAATAACAACCCTCTTTTTCAGGCAATCAAGGCATCTTTATGAAAAGTCAAATTTAATTTTTACTATTTTTTAAATTATAAACATTTATAGAGTGTAGATTACTTGCAACAATAATTTTACCATTTAGATTTACATGTTTCAGTTTCATTTTAGAACTATTAACAATTTGATTCTTCCTTCCATCTTTTGCCTATTTCTTCTTAATAATTTTCTTAAGAATGAAAATATTTAAAAGACTAAAAAAAATCCCCTTGATTTAAAATGTTGATTCCCCACTATAGAGATTTAAACCCCAAAACTTTGTATTGCAAAATTTTTAATCCCTAAAGAACAAAACAAAGTTTTTTAGTGACATAGAAATTTTGGGCAACTCACTAAAAATGTCACAACATTGCAACTATTAGACTTGACATTTTTCAATTTCCATAACTGAATTCTTAACAATTAAGTATTTTAAATCATTCTCTATTTCAAGCATGAATTTGAATTTGGATTTTTGAAATTCTTTTACATGTGTTCCTAACTTATTTCTTCAATATATTATGGAGAGTTTCAAGCTGTAAGATCTACACATTTTGGGTAAATTTTTTGAAATAACCATTTGGGAAGAATTGAAAATATTTCTTTTTAAAATCCAAGCATCATAATCTTACAATTGATAAGGTTTTCCATTCTATAATTTTAAAAGAATGTACTCTAATAAGTTAACTAAAAGATCCTATGATTGGATGTGTTACAAAATTAATATGGATGAAGATTTTAGCTTTGCTTTGGAGGCTAGTCTTTTGAAGGAATTTTGGGCCTCTTAACATGAAAAAACTTTAGGGATTAAATTAAGGGAATTCAAAGTTTGAAAACCTAGAAAAGCAAGGTGCAAAAATATTTTATTTTCTCTATAAATACTAATATCTTACAATCTATATGGTTAAAGTGTCCAAGTTTTTTTTCACAAATTTTCATACAAGTCTAATGCTCTAATTTGATGTGTTATAGTCAGTGAACAATTTGTAACGGTGATTTGATCACCAATTCAGAAATAATATAGAAGTATTCTTAGCCAAATTGATATATTGTGATAGAAGTGTGGTGTATATGCATATTTGAAATTGTGCGGAATTGAGAAATTATGTAATATGAACTATAGTTGTGTGGAGAGATGAAATCAATATGTTGATGTAGAAGTGATCTATGAGCCTAATTAGAAATTTGTGATCATGTCAGTGTGTGTTTATTTGAGCCAAGTCGGATATTGAATTATGGATGTAAGTCAAAATGGAAAGCCGAAGTTGGAGTTCTGTGTGTCGTTGTGTGCTCGAGGGGGGCACAAAAGGATATAATAAAACTCTTAATTTGCCCAAGGCATTATTTGAGCTTCTAAGAATTTGCTCTCAATTGATCAAAAAGCCAACATTTTGATAAGTTGTATCAATTTAAAAAAAAATTATAACTATATAAATTTAAACTAGACATATTAGAGATAAATTAGGAAAAGAAAACACAACAATATCACTTACGGATTGAAAGATTATAATGTTTGATCATGAGGGTGTTAAGATTGCAAAAAGTAATTTAAAGTCTTCCAATCCTCTTTTCACATGGCAAATCTAAAAAGTTGGTCATCCAAAAAATATGAGGATAAAGGGTTTAACATGCACAACCCCAATCAGTTTATGGCTTCTTAAAATCTACTCTATAATTTTTTGAAATAAATTTATAATGTGATTTTTTTCTTCAAGATCTAGTGTATTTGAGGCTCATTTCCAAGAGCCCTCAACACTATAGAAAGTCAAGATTGCAATGGATACCTTTGTACAAAATCATAATCAATCATTTTCAAAATCGGATTTTTGGTGCTAAAACTAGACTTCACAAATACAAACTACTAAAAATAGCAACTTGTTTAGGTTTTATTTAACTTCAAAGTATCATCGACACCCAAATTAGGTGCCTCGGGCATTTAGGGGCTAAGAGCGTTTCATATATGCATCTCCAACAACGAAGAGTCCACACTAGCTTCTTTCAAAAAAGAAATTATTCATGGTTTCTTATAAATGAAAAGAAATCCTACATTATTTCAATTGGTTTGCTACTTGTATTAAATGACTTTTTGCAAGTTCTTGTGTAAAAGTGGAGTGACAATTCCCAAAGTTTTGACCAATGAAGATTGAAGAAAAATAGACAAGAAGATTAACCTTGAAAAGATGAGATCTATCACCAAAGCATTTTGCCAAAAATGATTTGATTTTTGGACCAATAGGTGCATTCTTCATTTATTTGTAATCTTGAAAGTCATTCATTGGCCACTTTTTGGCTTCATTGTCCCTCTAAGGTTAATAGTTTTGACTTTTCCTCTTCTACTTTCATTCATGTGCTCTTTTGAAGATGTTGGTCCCGTAGAGTATAAGTTCTTTGAATTTTACAAATTGCCCATGATGTGACAATCAAGTGCAAAATATAGACACCTATTTATGCTATTTCAAATTTTGTTTATTTATTTATTTCAGTTAGTATGTTTGATATAATAATAATAACTTGGCAAATACCTTGCTATGGCTTGGACCAAATTGAAAAAAATGCTACATCAAAAAACTCAAAATCTTATATCTTTGTTGTTGACAACCAGGCCTATTCAAGTTTTCGTAATAGTTCACCAACTTTTTTTACACTAGTCCACTAGGTGTGAAGTGGCCCTTAGTTATTTCATCTATCTCTACAAAAGCAACCTCCTAGGGACTGTAGTTGTAGATGCAGAGTGTAGTTGCGGGTGTGAATTGCACAAATTCGTAGCACAAAAATTGTCCCTATATTGGACATTTTGTAGGCCTTGAAATTCCAAGATCAATTAAGGTAGGGGGCTGTAAAAGTGACCCTTTACCAGCTGATTTGCATTTGGGGGAAGCTAAACTCCTTAAAAAAAATTTCAGTAAATTTTCATGGTAAGAAAAATGAAATTAGCATCTAAACCAAGTGGTTTCATAGTTTTTGGACCTTCATGGAATTAGTTATGAATTTTTGAAGTTGAAAAACAGTGGTTTCTAAAAGTGACCCCCTCCTGAAATGTACAATTCTGGTACATGTTAGAGGCAAAATCTACCAGATCGCTCTTAGAGACAGGTTGCTTTTACAGCCCCCTACCTTACAACCCCGCACACCTGCATGCACCTGCATGCACCCAAGTAGGCACCCATAGAAGACAACCTCCCACCTGGCCAACTGCACCACATGATTCACTGACCCCTTAACTCTTCACGTTCCCCTTCAGAGCTCCCGTCCCGTTCCCACCCCCCTGCATTTTTTATATATTTTGGGGGCACACACGGCATACCGGTATCGCCCTGCAATTCCCCTTCCCTTGTCCATGCGATTCTTACCATCGTTCCCCTCTCACGTTCCCTGTTCACGTTCCCTTCACAAATTTCCCTGGCATGTTCCCCTCACATGTTCCCTACTGAGGGAAACCTGCCCTTTCAAAGGGTTGTTTCTGCATCAACACCGAAGCTGAAAGACTGACCGTTCGGTGCTTGCAGTCCTTTGTGGCCTCATCAGCGAGCTCGTCTGCTTCCATGGCCTGTACTGTCGCCACCCCCGCTCTTCTCCTTCTGTGCTCTTCCCCATTGCACTTGTCGCAATTTTCTGGTTCTTTCAGTATCAGGAAACTTGGAAATCGGTTGCTAGTTGACAATTTGGTGAATGGCTAGTGTTTTCCTCTGTTTCTGGTGATGATCAGGTCTTCACGTTGAATGTCTGGTTGGATTTCGTCGTGTTTTGATGTTACAATGCTTACCGAATCTTTTCTCGCTGTTATATTTTCAGAAGGATTGAGTATGTTTTGTATGAACTGCGTGTAGGGATAGATATCCTAGAATTGGATTTGAGTACTTGAGATTAGGCTTTTGAACAGCGGGAAGGGAACGCGCTTCTTATCAATCAAGTAGGTTTGAAATTTTTTCTGAGATTTGAAGTCGTGATTACTTTTCAATCTCTGAATTTCATTTTCTTGGATTTCGCCGTGTTTTGATGTTTTGATGTTTCATCGCTTTACTGACTCTGTGCTCGAGTATTGGAGAGTGTGAGATTATTAGAAGGATTGAGTGCGTTTTTAGTAGCTTCGCGTAGGTTTATATCTTAGAATTGGACCAGATTAAGATTTCGGCTGTTTTTTTAACAGTGAGAGGGGAATACGTTTCTTATTACTTGCGTAGGTTCGGAAGTTTTCGTGAGATTTGAGAGGTCGGAAGTTTTCAATATTTGAATGTCTATTTGGATTCTGATGTCACAATGCTATTTTGACTCTGTGCATGGGATATTGATGAATGTGACTTTTTAGAAGGATTGAGTTTTTTTTGTTAATTTTTGCGTAGGGTTTATTATATCCTAGAATTGGATTGGATTCCTTGATATTAGGATTTTGGCTGTTTCCGGGACAATGGATGGAGCGGTATGTGTTTCTCGTGAGTTGAGTAGGTTTGAAGAATTTGAAGTTTTTGTTTTTTTCTATCTCTGAATTCCATTTTCTTGGTTTCATCTGCAGCTTCTGTGTGGCAGTTGAGCAAGCCTTTGGTGCACGCCTCTGTCGGTCAGAGTGGCGCGTTTGAGAATATTAGCGGCGAACAACCTCAAGTTTTATTTGGTTTGCGATCGACATTCTTGCCAATTGGCAAGGTCAACACCAACTTTGACTCGAGGTCGCTTTTGTCTCGCCGATCTAGAAAATTCATGGCGACTCGAGGTCTGTTTTCTATTGAATTTGAATTGCAAACTGAATTGAGCTTTAAAGTTAGAATGTTTATGCGACCTGCCACAGTAGAAGGCAACCACACCTAATTGCGACACTTTAAGCGCTGAGCTTAGGTCCTATTATTAGAGTGGCCGAATTTTCAATTATTCATGTTAGCAAATCAAGAGATTCCGACACGCCAGAGAATGCATTATTTGGATACCACAAGCAAAGGTTATAAGGGTTCAAACTTTAATTGATAGATGGTCTAAATCTGACATGAGTTCTGATGTTGAGGTTGTGCACTGTACATTTTCAAAATTAATATGTACGCATTGTGCAAAATTCCAGAGTTTCACATTTGATAGGTCTTGCAATTAGGTGTGGTTACCTTACTGTTTACGATAAAATGTTCTAATTAAAAAGGATCGTTTCTAGAATCTTGTTGTCAAAAGTTGAATACTATTAATATAAAACCTGGTGTCTTCACAGCCGCTGTTTCGACGGGGAGTGAATCGACATTGACTCAGACGGTGGATTTTAAGAAACTACAGAATGGCAGGTGAATACTTCTTTCTCTTTAAGATTCTAGATTCCAGTTTGCCTTTTGCAAACTTGTCGAGTCATTGATTGAAACTTTCAGGGTTTTGGTTCTTCGGGCACAAAGTCATGCCGATTGGTAGCCACTTGAGTGGTAGCGGGTATGATGCGGTTCATTCAGTTTCCATGTTCTGAAAGTGCAGTGATATTCGAGGAATAGCAGTGGAAGGTGTGGAGGGCGAATCTGTCAATCTCACGGAGGCTGCTGCTGAGGCTATTGGTGCTGCATTTGCAGCGTGGCTTCTTGATAGGAAGGAATCTGATTTCTCTACGAAACTTAGAGTCTCTCTTGGGCACGACTCAAGGATCTCCGCAAAATCTCTGCAGGTGAGAACAATATGAGGACGGAACAGGTTACTCTTGGACTTCTGAGTCTCGAGCTCCATCAAGCACCAAGAGCTTCTTGGTCTTCGTGTGTGCTTTCTATTAAGGAAGACTGTTGTGGGATCTGTTGGGAGATGTGAATAATTCAGTTGAAGATTAACTATGTCAAGGGCTACACTAGGCCAATTTTAAGCAGGTGGCTTGTTTTCGACAAGTGGGGTTGCCTTCCACTCTAGAATCCATCATTATTAGTTGTGCCCCATTATACCATCGCATGCCTTCTTGGTCGTGCGGAGAAGGTTCTTCTAGTGTTTTCAGTAGCTCAGTGCTAGACTGGGGAAGGTTCTTTGCTAACAATCGTCATTTGATTTGTTCAGAATGCCGTAGCACGGGGTATTGCTGGTGCTGGCTTGGAAGTTATTGAGTATGGGTAGGTTTTCTTTGAGAAACTTGCACGACAACGTCTTCTACAATTGAGGTTCATCTAGGCCGTCGATCTCCTTAGTTTTCCACTCTACCCTGTACAGTCGCATATCAGTGTGAGGTGTAGTTGTATCTGTATGAATTCTTTCTTGGTTAAGTTTCTTATGTTGTGATGTTCTCAATAGATTGGCATCAACGCCAGCGATGTTCAACAGCACCTTAACAGCTCGGGGTGATATTTTCTGCCCTGTTCAAGGAGCAATAATGATCACAGGTACTACTGGCACGTGAAGAAGTCTTCTCTTCATTCAGAGTTTGATGGTTTGATGATAGCCTTCACTAAGGCATTCGAACTCTATTACTTACCATGTATCTCCCTTTATGACGCTTTTCGATAAGTCAAACTTTCTCCTTTTCTGCACTGCACCCTGAGGTGAAGTAGTGAGCGATATGATTCATTGGACTGATTATCTTAGTGCTTCAATATCTGTACAGCAAGCCACCTTCCATGGAATAGAAATGGGCTGAAGTTCTTCACAAGTGACGGAGGCCTTAACAAGAAAGACATCAGTGACATTCTAGCAAGAGCAGACAAGATACACCATGTGATGTCCAAAGAGAGTACAGATTCGGCAGCAGCTCTAGCATTCAAAGTGGAGCATTCTGTGGATTACATGGAACAGTATACCGCTGATCTTGTGGATGCCGTTCGCAAGGGAGCCGGAGGTGTTGGTAAGCTACTTTTTTTGTCCTGGAATTATTCTTCAATGGGCTTAAAGTCCATGCGTTCATTTGAAGTAATTTTGTGGTCCATTTGTATGGAAGAAACTTACTTCTTCTTTTTATATTTTGGGTAAACAGAGCGGCCATTGGAGGGATTTCATATAGTCGTGGACGCAGGAAATGGAGCAGGCGGCTTCTTTGCAGTAAGGAAGCCTGTCAATTAATTTAAAATATGAGTATCATGATCATATTTTTTATCTCTTTCGTACCTTGTTTATTTGTCTACCCTGAAATATACTCTGAGCAATAGGTTTGAGATTGATACCCGCAGTAGCGGTAGCAACATTCATCTGTCTCTGCACGATTCCTTCGAGTTTTGAAGTCACAGCCATACTACAATTTCTCATCCTAATTATCTATGGTCTCAAATGTACCAGTGTAGCATTTTTCTGTTCTGAATCTATTCTCTGCATTTGTGATATCTTGACTGAACATGCTCAGGGGCGTGTCCTGGAGCGTTTGGGAGCAGTCACTGCTGGGAGTCAATTCCTGGAACCTGATGGTAGATTTCTGGAAAATGCTATTCTCTTTGCTCACTGTTGACGGGGCTTTTCGGACACAGGCTGATATGGAAGATGATGTTCTTCGTCATAGTCAAATAGTTACTCTTTATTCTTTGTTAATGAAGAATTAAATTTAAGCTTTTACAGAGTTCAGGCCTGTCCATCAAAATTGACGCTAAAGAAATATTGATCGTGAGAGTGAAAATGGAAGGCCATAGCCTTTATAAGAAGAACCGTTCTTTCCGACTGTGCAAAGCCAGATTTGCAATATATTAGAGTCATGGCGATCAAGTTAGACCTCCTTAGTTGTATTAAGCATTTTTTCGTCTGGCGATGCTGTCCAAATTTATTGTTCATCAAGATTTGTGTGATTGTATATGCTTGTCTTTTTAATTCGATCATACCACTCGGCTGTTATTGAGATCATGATCTCGATTGCGATATTGGTGTCCGCGTTTAGCTTTGTGCATATTGGAACGTCTTCTACATTGATTGAACTTATGGACAGGACCTTAGTAAACTTCTTGTGAACCAGGTATGTTCCCGAACCACATTCCTAATCCTGAAGACAAAAAAGCGATGGAGTCTATCACCAAAGCCGTCTTGGACCAGAAAGCAGATCTTGGCATCATATTTGACACAGATGTGGATAGGTAAAGAACCTAAACCTCTGCTAGATATCCATGGTTCCATGACCTGAGAGGTGGGCTGTGTTATCGTAATTTCACGCATTCCTGTGGTTCTGTTTCAGAGATATTAGACTTCATTCTTTACTGACCACCGTATTGATTGTATGATTTACAGAGCCGCTGCTGTAGATTCCAGTGGCAGAGAGTTGAATCGCAACCGCCTTATTGCTCTTCTGTCTGCTATTGTATTGGAGCAGGTAATTGTGGCATAATATCTCTGGTAGGTCTTAGAGTTTTAATCTGAGGATACCTTCTTTCGGTCATAGCAAGACGGATCCTGTCTTTCCTGTACGTAATATATATTGGGAGCATTCTCACCCAGCTCCTATTGCCCTGCTATCAGCATCCAGGAACTACAATTGTCACAGACAGTGTGACCTCGGATGGCCTTACTACTTTCATTGAACAAAAACTAGGTATGTTAAACCACGAAGTTTATTGCACTTATGTTGATTACTGTGTTATAATCGTATGTGGTGGTTATTGTTTGGCATCGCGAAATTTTTGTTAGCGGCTTTACAAGTATTTACCGGTTATGATCTTAAGAGCAATATGGAATCTTGTGTCCACTATTGTTAGTATTGCTTGCGCCTTAAGGCACTTTTCTGATTTTACCCCTTGGTGTAGGCGTTGTTGTTGAATATCATGGACATTAGTTAATCATGTCTCATTTCTTTTGCACTGGTCAGCTCTTGGGCTTACTTAACGTTAAAAACTGCTCCGATGAATACTCCATCCGCTAACTTTGATTGAATTGGAATAGGTGGCAAGCATCACCGCTTCAAGAGGGGCTACAAGAATGTCATTGATGAAGGCGTTCGTCTGGTAAGTCTGCTCTATCAGAGTGTAGTAAATCAATTTTATAGTATACTGAGCTGCAGAAGTAAATGTGATGTGTTTAGTTTGAATGTTTCAACTGTTTGCTTGGGGATATATAATTCTGCTTCTGTTTTATCTTTTGGCTAATTGATTGTCGTGGGACAGAATTCGGTTGGAGAGGAGACTCACTTGGCTATTGAAACAAGTGGACATGGTGCCCTCAAAGAAAACCACTGGCTTGATGATGGTGCATATTTGATGGTGATTGCAAATTCCTTGCTCATGGTTCTAAGTATTTCAGTCGATCCTAGTTGTCAACATTCTATCACAACAAAGAGGCTAGAGTGTTACTCTTGTTTTGGAGTGCGGATTATAATTCTTTAATACCCCTAAGCAGTCAGGTTTAAGTCGCCTTCTCTATATTCTGCAAATAGATCTCGATGCACAGAACACTCTGGAATATCCTTATCATTTACTCCAGTGCCGATATATTCTTGATTACCGGTATTACCTTCAAAAGGTGTAAAGTTTAGTCAATAGTGAAAGTTAATAGGGTTGCTGAACTCATGATCAGCTGGTTCACTTTTGAATTCTCTGTCCCCCTCATACCAAGTACGACGATATGTCCAGCAATGTTTACTTTGATGAAAGGACTTGTAAATTGGGCGTCTGGTTGAATACATGCCATTTAAATTAATAGAACCAATAGTGCATTTTGCAGCTATTAAGATAACTGACTCGATGTAAGACTTTCAGGTGAAATTGTTGATTAAGTTGGCTGCTGCCAAAGTGTCGGGAGAAACCTCGGGGAGCCAAGTGCTCTCCGACCTCATTGCGGACCTTGAAGATCCAGCCGTTTCCTCTGAGATTAGGTTCAAAATTGACCAATCTCATGCTGATATCGGATCAGAGTAAGTTGATTCTCTTTATAGATACCTTATACATTGATATTTGGAATGTGTCAATTAAGACTATTAGTTACTCGCATCACTGAGATGAACTTCTATATGAAGATTTCATGTTTGTTTTAGGATTTAGGACTAGAAATATGGCTGAAATGTAGTGATCGTCCCTTAGACGTGTTACTAAATATTCGTGTGGCCATGGTCAGAGGATTCAAACCGTATGGGCAGCAAGTCCTGGACAAATTAGATCAAGTGGTGGCCTCGGATCCCAACTTACAGAAAGCAGCTGTTAACCATGAAGGGGTAAGCACTTGAACATGCTCGTAGATGCCGATCCACTTTACTGGTAGTGGGTGTAGGTTGTTCAGCCATGTCATTTGGAATTCTAATTACTAAAATCACAAGCCTGCCTCTTATGAGGGTGTGCAGATTCGTGTTTCTGGCTATGGAGGATGGTTTCTGCTTCGATTGTCGCTACATGACCCTGTGCTGCCTTTAAATATTGAGGTGAAAATTTCTGTGTTATTATTTAACTACTTGAAAAAAAATATCTTATCCATGCTGCCCGCTCATCCTCTTATCTGTGGCCTATTCATTTTATCTTCTGACTGGATGCATTCTGTTGCGTCATGTTTCAGGGTCCGTCACAGGAATCTACAAAGAAGCTTGGGGAGTTTGTTCTTGCAGCTGTGAAGGAATTTAAGGCTCTGGATACTTCTGCTTTGCAGAAGTATGTTGCATAGGTAAGAGATGTTTGTATCGCCAGGTTGCTGTAGCTGAAGGCCTGAATCTTGGCATTATGTAAAATCTCAGCTACTGCGGATCTTCATATTGTCAAGAATTATTTCTATAAGTTGGCACATACATAATTTGTAATGCTTTCTCTTCTCAAATAAAACAGTTTCGTATGTTCATTTGTTAGGATGACAAATGACAGATGACAGCCTGCTTTGTTGACTCTGGACCGACGTGTGAGTAGGAGCCAGACATAGACAGAGCCTCTCGTTGAGTAGCTGCTTGTTGCATTATCAGTTTCCTTCCTGTCTATTTTGCAACTTTTCAAGTTTCAAGCATATATGACATTGAAGGAGAAGTGAATTATGAAAGGAGAATTCGTTCTCTGGCCATAGCCTTAAGGAATTTTTGAGCGATACAACCTGTACCTACAGGTTTGGCACTCCCTCCAATTTAAAGGAATGTGAGTGGGCTTTTGTATACCAGTGCTCTACATAATAAACACTGCATAGCCTTCATTAAAACAACTTGAACCCCTTAATTTGACTACTACAGGGCAAATGGGAGACACGTTGCGTGGGTCATCACCGTATGCAAAGTAAGGGTAGAAATTCACCATGAGAGAATCGTTTGTAGCGTTTAGAAATCCGTAGAGAGTTTTGATGACTCTTAACCCTTAAATATATCACCCAATTTGGGTGTCAACAATACTTTGAAGTTAAATAAAACCTAACCAAATTGCTATTTTTAGTAGTTTGTATTTGAAAAATTATTTTTGAAGTCTAGTTTTAGCACCAAAAATCCAATTTTGAAAATGATTGATTATGATTTTTATATTTGAGATTTTGTGCAAGGGTGTCCATTGCAGTCTTGGCTTTTTGTAGTGTTGAGGGCTCTTGGAAATGAGCTTCAAATACATTAGATCTTGAAGAAAAAATCACATTAGAAATTCATTTAAAAAAAATTGTAGAGTAGGTTTTGAGAAGCCATAAATTGATTGTGATTATGTATATTAGATCCTTTATCCTCATTTTTTTTGGTGACCAACTTTTAAGATTTGCTTTATGAAAAGAGGATTAGAAGACTTCAAATCACTTTTGCAATTTTAACACCCTCATGATCAAACATTATAATCTTTCAATCCATAAGTGATATTGTTGTGTTTTCTTTTCCTATGTTATCTAGTTTGAATTTGTATGATTACACTTTAAAAAAAATTGATACAACTTATCAAGATGTTGGCTTTTGGTTCAATTACGTGCAAATTTTTAGAAGTTAAAAAAAAGCCTTGGGCATTTAGGGGTTAAGGTCTACATGGAAAACAACAGGGTGTCAACCTCAGGATATTTATATTTCTCAATGTAAATATACACCCCACCACCCAAAATATTATATTTTAAGAAAGTTTAAGGGTGGAGGTATAGTTACATTGTGAAATATAAATACCCCGGGGGTGACACCCTACGGTTTTCCTATAGTTATTGATAACTCTTAGAAAGACCTATAAATGATAGAATTGGAGGTTGAAGGATTTGGATACTTCCACCTTTAAGGTAACATAGTTTATTCTTGTGCTTTAAAAAATTTACCTTGTTATCAGGAATCAAAAATTGATTTGTTTGTATTAATTAGCCTTTTAGAAAAAAATTCAGTGAAAAAAGAATTATCTCAAAAAATAATAATAATAATTTTCTATGAATAATAGAAGTGAAAAGTAATAGCTACCTATTAGTGTCCTTAGACATGTAATGTGGTAAACCGTTCTTTAAAAAGCAAAAATCCATGCCAAGGGATGAGAATCCATCAATATATTGAAAGGTGAAGTCAATTGTATTGTGAAGAGGTTGGTTTTGGGTTAAAAATAGGGTTTAGAAATGGTAACATAATCAAGAATATGATGCTCTACCTTACATTGTCTACTTTCTTAAAGGTATTTGCAAGAAACGTCAATATTTAATTTATATGACATATAGCGTAATGGACTTGTGATCTATTATAACTTTTGAAGCATGACCTTAATGAACTTGAATTTTTTTATTGGAGATGGATGTTTCTATTGTAATCATATTCCTTGTTTTAAAAATAAAAATAAAAATCTTTTTATATTTAAAAGTCTATTTTATTAATTTGTCATACTTTGAGGTTTTGTGGTTTTTTGTAATATTGAGTACCCAAAATTGATGAGCTAGAGCTGAAATTTCTATGGTCTATTTCCATAGTAGGCAAGCATGTTTCTTATGAAAATCATCTAAAAATAGATTATTTTATGTCCTCCAACACCTTCATACCAATAGAACTCCCTAGCTCATGTACTATCTTGTGAACATTTAAGATGGTTTCAATGGCTCATTCTTCTGGTGAAATCTCATCACCATTAAGTCCTTACAAATGGCCAATTTTTAGTTTGTTTGTAAATTGTTTTTCCTATTTTTTACAAATTAAAACATCAAAGTATCTATTTTCTTGAGATTTTTCATTTTTTTAGTTCTCCTACTTAGGGAACTTTTTTATGCTTTTCTTTCATGGCGTACCATCTTCTTATAGGTGTATACATTGGCCTTATTTTTACATTTTAAAAAAGAAGTTAAAAAAATAAATTTAAGAGCACTCCTCTAGCCCAAAATAATTCCGTGCTTTGAAAACATTGGTTAAAATAAGCTCAATTTGGAATTGCACTAGAAAAAAACAAATATGCAGATAACAATTTCTCACACTAGAATACTGTAATGGTACACATACTGCAGTCGAAATTGGGTGTGGTTACCTTATTAAGAGGGCAACAACAAGATACTAACCCTGTAAGGACATTGAAGCCCCAGGTGGCCAATGGATGACTTTTGAGATCACTATAGAAATGAAGAATGTACTTGTTATTTGGTCCAAGAATTCGATCATTTTCAAGAAAGAAAGTACCTTGATGATGATAGGTTTTGTCCTTTCATGGTTACTGTAATCCTAGACCTCGACCTAAGGAGATCAACACGTACGCCCATGCGACCATGACCGATCGACGACGCAGTTCCCAAGCGGAACTCTCAAACAGTGATAATTTTATCGTTCCTGAAGCCTGAGCAGCTTGTTTGTCGTTCTCCAATGCCATGTGGCGGCCTAATCGAAGCTCCGCTCCGCCATGGGACCTGCAAATAATAGATGACAGAAGGACTGGCTTCGCTCACCGTGACGTAGGTGTACCGAGCTCGATCACCCGAACCGACTCTCCTGCTTCGATCAGTCTGTCGTGTCAGTCTCGATCGAAGTTCAAGCTTCCCTGTGCTGGTCCTCCAGGTGGGGAGGGAATAGTTTTAGATATTTTCCCTCTCCCGTATACCGGTACAGCTAGTAACTTATATGGCACCCAGTGACTGTTGTCATATAAGATGGTGCGTATAAGATGGCGCCAGGCAAGTAAGGAATTTAAAGCCGAATCCTTCCGAAAACTGGCGGAAAAAACCGGAAGCGGACCTTGAGAAACGTGATAAAGAATGGGAGGACCGATTCTAATACGGAAGGCACACGTGGAAAAACTTCCCGTTTCTGCGAACAACACATGGCTGACTTGTATGGGGAGGAGGGTACCAGCAAAGCCAAGAGTCAATCGGCCGGAATGGGATGGTGGGATTCCCCAGATAGTAAAGAGGAAAAGAGAAAAAAGAGTACAGCACTACAGCACTGTACAGCACTGTGCAGGAGGGAGGTTGACACTTATTTTAGCTCGACATGAGAAATGGGGCGAAGTTCGTCCAAAAAAAAATGTAATTTTAAAGGGGAAAACGGGGATAGTCAATTGGAGCTGGTTCGCAGGATGCTCGGCCATGCAGTGGAGTGGTGAGGGCCACATCGGTGCAGGAAGCGGAGCAGACCCAGTCGACAGACCTTGAGGGTCCTTGGACTTGGTTTGGGAGAAATGATGAATTGACAAGCGCGAATATCTTTTTTGGCATTTCTAGTTTGCTGTAGCCAGAAAAGCTTATTATTATTAATATGGTATCAGTTGTTTTCAGCAATGAGTGAAGGGTTGATTTCTCTGCAAGGAAAGGAGGAAGCTGATTATGTTTGCGGTTGCATGTTTACCGAACTTGTAAAAAATTGAGTCATTTCTTCTCATTCTAATTTTGATGGATTTAGAACCAAATGAAGCGGTTGAGGAGCTAATGGAGGAGCTAATTCTGGATTCTTGACAATTTCGGGTCATACAATTGCAATGCTAATTATTTGATCCTACAAGGCTACAATGTGGATGTTTTTACATGCACACAAGGATAAAACTTGAATGCAAGCCACGTTTCATAAAATTAAGATCAATAATTACAAAGTTAAAGTCTAATTTAGTCTTTTATATCTAAATCTATATAGGTCCAACAACTATAACTACTTTTGTTTTTAGTATTTTGTAACTGAATTTTTTTCATGAAATCTCAATTAGTTATTTACTATACAGACTTTGAAATTCTATTAATATTTACACAAGGCAATGAAGTACTACATTTTAACCATAGAATTTGCAGCAATTAACTACACTTAATTGCGACTTGTTTCTAAAATTAACTCCCATTTATTTTAGCTAAATTTTGTAGCCCCTGGTTATGAGAGCTAGAGCTGAGACAAAACTTCATCTTTTGGAAGGTCTAAAAAAGATTACATTATGAAGTTTAGGTACATTGAACTTGCAATTGGTGGGGATATTTATTCTAAAATTTTACGAGGCATGGAGGAGGTACTTGATCAAGTTTCCAAAAGAATACAAAACCTACAGTTAAATTTGTTAATGAGTAAATGTAGACAAAGATTTTAGCCTTGCTTCAGGGACGAGTATTTTAAAGCAATTTGGACCCTCTAAACATAAAATAATTTTTAGAGGTTAAAAGAAAGTCAAATAGTGAACACTAATTGGAGATTCTTTAATGAGAGGAAACACAGTTAGGGAATTAAGGAAACATGTTTAATCTAATAAGTAAAATCGACAAGTTGTTGCTACTAAAAACAAAGTTAAAACACTAAAAAGA
The DNA here is from genome assembly GCA_951230915.1 of Antitrichia curtipendula. Taxonomy (NCBI): domain Eukaryota; kingdom Viridiplantae; phylum Streptophyta; class Bryopsida; order Hypnales; family Leucodontaceae; genus Antitrichia; species Antitrichia curtipendula. The sequence continues at coordinate 21,704,221 of OX579633.1, read as the reverse complement.
AGAGAATGCCTACGTGATAATGGTAAGGACTTGGTGAGCTTTAATGCACTTGCAAAAAGTCTAAAGGATAGTTTTGCTCCTTGTCATATCTATGAATTGTATCATGCTATGCAAGTGAGCAAATTTGAAATGAATTGACAAGAATACTATCAGAAACTAGACAACAAGTATACAAAATTTGCAAAAAAACAACCATATGCATAATACTACATGCATAGTCTACAAATTCTAAAATGCGTTTAATTTACTTGAGTAGTAGCTCTTGCTATCACTTTTGTAGCAAAACTCTAGCGTTGATTCTTACACACCAACAACAATTGAGTAGAAACTTCAAAAAAAAATAAAGTGAGTTCAATTTGTCTAGAGACTTTACAATTGACAAAGAAGTGCTCCGAAGTCTCAATGAACCTACTTGCACAATAGATGGACTTCCTTTTTTTTTTAAATACCTAGGGTCCATCTATCCAAAGGGATTCCTCTCCATTTAGATTGCCAAGCAGAAAAATTGGAATTTTACAAATTTATTCTTTGTGAGAATAACTTGATTGCAAATTTGCTATTAGACCCATTTGAATTAATCTTTCCTATTTTCAAAACCCTCTAACATTCATGAAATATTTCAGGACATTCTAGGAATACTATCAAAAATAAATTTGCATAACCCTATTTTTGTTCAAAGTATATAACATTTACTCTCAAAGAAAAAACTTTTCTATCTTTGATTCACGTGGTTTTCTAAGTAAACCCTAGTGAACTCTTTGGACTTGGTATAATGGTATACCTACAAACTATACTTTGCACCAAAATTTGTTTATAATATATCCAAATAATGCATACTAAAGTGCTTTGGAATCCTCTTTAATTGGCTTCTCAACAAGTTCTAACAAAAATAATATTTATTTTAATGATAATCAATATTCTCAATCTGATTTTGAAAAAAATTATCTTATTGAGGATTTTGTACAAGGGCGTCCATTGCAAATCTTGCTTTTTTATTATTAAAGGAAAATGGAGATGAACCTCAAATACATAGGATCTTGGAGGAAATTTGCTTCTGAAATTCATTTAAATGAAATTGTAGATTAGATTTTGAAAAGCTGTAAATTGATTATGGCTATGCATGATATGTTCTTTAACCTTATATTTTTGTCATGATCTCAATTTATAGATTTGACATATGAAAAGAAGATTGAAAGACTTCAAATCACTTTCACAATTTCAAAACCTTCTTGGGTAGTTGCAAGAAATACTTGTCCTATTTCTTGTCCCCTTGCCCTTGGATAGGTACTTTTTAGCTCGTAACTTTTGCATACTTTCTCCAATGGGTGTGAAATTTGGAGTGAAGGTAGCTACAAAAGTTTCAAACAATCTGTGATTTTCTGAATTTTTTTAAAATTAGTTTATTATTTTTAAGCTGCCCCCGATTGGGTGTCTACCTTGGGCATTTGGGGGATTTTTAGTCCTATTTTTGTCCCAAAATTGCAAATTTAAGGCCACAAATTAGACACATAGGAATTCAACTAACATTACAAGGATTGAACAAAGTTTTTTTGAAAATAGCAACATGTCCGTTGCACAAATGATGTCAAAGTGACCTTCCTTTGCGCAGAGGCTACAAAAAGGAAAAAAATTTCCTTCATGAATTTTTTGGTATAATGCAAGTGCACTCTTTTCTAGCAAAATTTCTTTTTTATGGAATTTTTTTGAATTTGTTTTGAATTATTAAAAATGAAAAACTCCACATATCCCTTTTCTGTTATTTTCTACTCCTAGTGGTTTTTGTAGTACTTTGTAGTAGTCTGTAGTACTGCATAGTACAACATAGTATTAAATCAACGGTTAGATCTGCAGGCACCTAGAATCAACGGTTGAGATTTGTCAAAGTGCTGCTAAAACATAGTATTGGTAGTATTATATAGTACTGCTAGTCCTGTGGCCAAAAAACGTGAAGTGTTTCTTGCAACAACCCTCTTCATCAAACATTACAATCTTTTGATCCATAAATGATATTGTTGAGTTTTATTTTTCCACATGATCTATAACATTTTTGGTTTGAATTTATATAGTTATGATTTTTTTTTTTAAATTGGAAAAAATGATCAAAACTTGAATTTCTTATTTAATTTTGAACGAACTCCAATAAGCTCAAAAAAAGCCTTGGGCATTTAGGTTTACAATGGATTGTTGGAAATCAAGCCAAGACACAAGTCCATCAAAATCTAGGAAATCATGTCATTATAGAAGGCCAATCTACAACTGTTCAAAATCTCTTATTCTAAGGCTCTTCAACAATAAAATATGTTGGTCACTCTTAGATTGACATTTTATAATGAATGCAATTAATACATTTTGATGGAACTGGGGTTTGTATCACACTCTTCCACCATACCTTAAAGTGGGTACACCCAAAACCGCCACTTTTTGCTACTAAGCCTAGTTACTACTATTAGACTGGTCAAGTTTTCATATATTCTTGTTGGCAAGTGAAAGGAGGTTCCAACGCACCAGATAACGTGGCATTTGGACACCGTATGCAAAAGTTATTAAGGGTCAAAGTTTGTTTCTGAAAGCACTCCATCCGAATAGGTACATAATTGATTTTGGAAATGTACACAACATGTAGATGGCACTTTAAGGTCAGGTGCCATTTTGGGGGTGCCTACTTTAACCCTTGAACGACAAGCCAAGTTCCTCCAACTTGGCTTTAAAAGAATTGGTAACCCAAAGTGTTTTTCCTATAAAAAAAAACTGGAATGCTTCAATCTATTGGACCCACTTCAAATGATAGTGAATCTAGCTCGCCAAGCACCGCATTTAGGCTCCAGAATCAAAGCACTATTCACTATTCACTTTTGCATGCCCTAACCACACAAGCCTTGGACAAGCAACAAGACCCATACTCTGTAAGGACAAGCTAGAGTCACAGTGAACATCATCCTTAGTTTTGGGTACAGTGTGAATCATTTGTTTACAAACCCCCAAGAGCTGCACTCCTTAATTGGAGGTCAAACTACTGTGCTAAACCTCTCCTTTTTTGCACAAAAGTCCAAGGAAAAAACATATGCACTTCCGTCTTCCCAAAGAAGAATTCTCTGTCGTCCATCAGTCGGACCACTCTGGGTCCTGCAGCGTCCTTCCAACAGGGTTAAGCCGGCCGGGGTTATTACCCTGCCACCGTGGTCGGACCAAATCCTCCGGACCTTCAATTCTTTCGGACGATTTTACAGTTTTCCTGCTGCGAGTGATGAATCGCAGCCCTTGCCCGTCTTGCCTTCAGTTGCCTTCAGTTGACCCCGCCGGCCGTCCGGCCTTTCTGTGCACGTTGGTTCTCTCCCAAGGTGGCCTTCCTTCCGAGGTCCGAGGTCCAAGGCAGTCCCAATTCCCAAACGGAAGGGTTTCCGATTGTCGGTCTGAAATGCTGGTTCAAAACTAGGAATGGACGCACGCATGTAAGCATGTTAAGCTTGCCAGTCTATAGTTAGCTGCATGGGGGCAGAACGAGACTCTCACTTGCAGCTTCTTCGGATTCTTCAACTTCAGGAGAAGCATGCTAGAATAATTCATCTTCTTTTCCAAGCAAAACTGAACCCTGGAATCCTCAATTGCTAGATACTCTGAAACGAGTCCGGGAAACAATGATGGCTCCATCCGGGGAACGTGTGCCCTCCTTGCAGCTTGCAGCTTTTCGAAGATGGACATACCGGCCATGCCTATCGCTCATTCCTGCCTCTGCATTAGAGCCGGCTTGTGCGGAGTCCTCGGCGGTGGACCTCACTGATGATCGGGGGGATGGAAGCAGTGTTCGGGAAACTTTTTGAATTTTACCGGCTAATTTCCTCACATTGAACCGGGTTTTGAAGAACTGAGTCCTGTTCTTTTCTCTATTTTTTTTACTCAAATTATAAATTTCATAGATTTTTTCAACTGTTTTTTTCCAAATTCCTCTGGCTAACTTTGAACTAGCTTCTGGGTTTTTGCGATCATTGGATGGGAATCCCGTTCTTCGAAGAGTGCCAATCCCACCGATCATTAGTCTCTTGCACATGCAACTACGGAGCCGTCCGGTGCCGCTTCGTTGAATGAAACTCGTTGCCAGGAGTCACATTGGACGACTTCGTTCAAAGCTTCAGAAAACAAGAAGCCAGCATCAGCCATATCGGAAGCTAATACTAATCATGCACAGTTTTTTCCCTTCAAGTACATGCTTGGCACCTGGTTGACCTAAGAACAGATTTCATCCCCATAACCGGTTGTTGACTTTTTCAATGCTAATGTGGCACCTTTTCATTGGCAACCCGTCACCATTGCTATTACAAGTTGCAACTCATAACTTTCTTTCCTTTCAACTTCCTTCCTACACTCTTGGATCATGAAGGTCAAAGGTTGTGACTGGAAAATGTACAACTAGTTATGTACAATAATCTATTCGTCGCTAGCGCGACTCATTGGTTATCTAATACAAAAGCTGGCTTCCCCTAGCAGCCTCATGTGTGTGGGGACTACTGATTAAGAGCATCTCTACGGGTCTTGTAAAATGCAAGCCAATTTGCAAGCCAATCAATCCAATTTGCAAGCCAGGGATGATGGGTCTTCCCACCCATAGCCTCTTAGGAGGCCATTGCCACCCAATCAACTACGTCCACATTCATGGATCAAGTCCTTGTTTGGTGAAAAAGTGCAAAAGGTGCTTGTCTCATGCGGTTTGCAAGCCGCTTTGCAAGCCGCCCCTTGGCTTGCAAAAGAGCCCGGTTTTGCAAGCCACTGGAGACTTTTAGCCGGGCCTCTTAACAAGTTCATCCATTATGCAAGACGGGCGGGGCAATTTTTGCAAGCCGGAGGCAACAAGTCATCCGTTTTACAAGATGGGTGGGCATGCTCTAAGTGCCCTAACCCTCGACTTCACATGTAAGCAGACTCTTAGTACAGAGTACTATAGTTGTTCATATATTCGTAGTGCACATTTGTTTTTTGAAATGTACTCCACTGATACATGAGGACGGAATTGGGGTGCAAGGATAAGTATGCAAGAGTATCTACAATGTCAATTATCATTTCTAATTTCAACATACAACTAAATCTCATGTTCATACTTTCGGTGAATTTTCACTATATAAGTTAATTCACTGATTTGTTGTATTGTAAGGCATCCTACTCAGTAAGAAAGGCAATCTCAGTGGTCCAATATATAGTGAGCGGATCAATCATAAATTATCTTCTGGGAACCATACATATGATCCCGTATTTGATTCTTGTAGACTATTGTAGAAATTAAGGAAGGATTTTGTACTCAATGTCTCGAAATTATACACAAGAACGGAATTTAGATACAAGAAGACACTGATTTTGTTTGTTTTTCTTAGATGCTTTTTTTTCTTCTTCAAAGGACATTGTGAATTTCCAAATCTATCAAATTTAATACTAGTTCTAATCAAATTCTAATAAATCACCTCATTAATTCTTACATACTTCTTTATTTTCTAAATATATCTATTTTGTAGATTTTGGTTCATATGCTCAATCACATTTGTAGATTTGTGAAGCTCCAAGTCTTTCGTATTTCATAGATTTCCAAGTTGCTTTGATATTCAACAATTCACATTACAAAAAATATGAGGCCTCAACAAGGCCGTGAGTGCTGATTTTCGGGACCCGCGGGTGATATTACGGAAAAAAAAAAAAAAAAAAAATCTTTTTTTTTCTGAAAAAAAATAACTTTTTTTTTTCTGAAAAAAAATAACTTTTTTTTTTTTTTTTTTTTTTTCCCGAAAAAAAAAATTGAAAAGTGACGTCACGCTGATGTGATGCTGACGTCAGCGCTGGCGTGGAACTTCGACCACGTCAGAATTTCAGTTTCTGAATTTTTTTTTTTGAAAAAACCCTCCGTAGTATCACTACGGGGTCCAAGCTTAACGGCCTTCCGGAGGCCTCATATTTTTTGTAATGAAGATTCTAGAAATTTCAGCATCTCAAAGATTCTAAATTTTCTAGATATACTTTAGATTCTTAAAATCTTCAAATTGTAGAAATCCTTTAATTCCTAGTATGAAATTCAATGCTTACTCCAATTCACAATATTGACTAGTTTAATCTTGGGTTCCATTTGACAATCAATATTAGACAATTATATCTTGAAAAATCTACTAAAAATTAAGATTGAAACAAAAATTGGAATAGAAGATTGACTAATGTATTGTAGGATATGTTTACTATGAATAGACAATTTAAGTGAAGACTTTAGTGAAATGTTTTGAAGGTTAACTATGACATTATGCCACTTTCAAACCATTTATCAAAATCAATTTTTTTTCCTACACATTTTTATACTTATATACTAATCCCTTTATGAATGTTCTTTACTATTGATAATTTAACTAGGTATTTCTATATGTTTAAAGTACATATAGTCTACCCTATTAAATTTTAAATGTACTTTTTTGTATGCAAAAAAAATGCTTTTTGATATATAAATAATATGGAGTATGCATTTAATGTCAATGAAGAGCTTCATTACAAAAGAATGTAAAAAAATTATATATATAAATCAAATAAATATATCTTTAGAAATACTTTAATATAAGAAGAAGTCAAATTTTGAGAACACATTCTAGGAAGAAAATTTTGCTTTGTTCACTTCTTTAATTGTGTACATATCTATGGTACCTATCAAATTTTTATAGTGAAATTTCACCATTTGCAATAGCATACAAATTCAAGAGTTGCAATAAACACCATAGTTCAATGGCATGTTCATAGATTTTTTGAATTTACATTTTCTTAGTTGAATTGAAGTTCTACATTTAAAAAATTTTAAATTTCATGACATATTGACATTTACGGTTTGAATTTGAACCCCTTCCCCTCTATCTAGCAAAGTCAATTTCAAAACGAATTAATGACCTAGTCATTAGTGAAAATAACAAAATATGCTAGTTTATTCAAATCCTGTTTAAACAATCAAAGCTAAATAAATAAATATTGCTTACACAATGAATTTTAGACAAGTAATAAATCTTGTCTAGTATAGGAACATTGAAAGCATCACCACCCTTCTACAAGGAGCAACTCCAATGAGAGATTGTCTGTATCGGACCAACAAATTGTTCCTCACCACAAACATTGAGACTTTGCAAAGGAGCCTAGCCCCCTCTAAAGTTTGCTTCCACACACCATTATGTTGTTAGTTGTCCCAAGGCAACTTCCCACTAATCCTAGATTTAGGGCATCTCCAAATTGGTAGTTCCTTAATTTAATCTTGTTGCCAAGAATTTATGAGTCTCAAAGTGATCAATGTTGATAGGATGTGAATTCCAAAGTGAATAGTGGAATATGAATGTGATTAGGTTTAGATTTTCTGAGGTTGAGACCTGCGGAGTAGTTTTGGCATGGCATTTATGCTGTCAATGGCTAGTAGAGATACTCTTATTTAACTTCCCCTTGTGTTAAACTTTGTATTTCCCTCTTGAATCTTGATGTCAAAGGATATTTGGAACAATTTTTTGATCCTTTGGAGAAAGTGAAAGCACTTACATATGGTTTGTGTGTATTTATGTGATTACAATGGAGACACATGTATGATATATAACCCCATTTAAGGTAGAAGGTCCATAAAGCACCCATTTTAAAAGCTGAAAATTAATTTGGAGAGGTTAGACTTCTTGAAAAAAAATTTAGTAAATTTTCCTTGAACATAACATTCAAGAGCCTTCAGAGAGGCTGCCTTTGCCTCTTTGAAGTCTTCATCCATGAAATGCATCCAGGTACCTGCCAAGTACATTTATTTTTGAGGGCCAAAAATAAATGTAAGCATTATAAAGTTCAATGCACTTCCTTCAAGGTGTCAGACTACATCAAAATTCATTAGCCTTGCTAATTTCCTACCCACTAACTTAGCTCCTTACACACTAACATATTCAAACGCGCGGCTTATTAGCTAATGTGGGGTGGGGAATATTCCACACTATTCCATCCTTTGGATGGAATGATGTGGAATATACCACATCATTCCGTCAGAGGCAAGGCAGCTGCTCTCACAGCTCATGAATGTTATGAAAGATGAATGGAATTGGCTGAATATAACCCAAGTCACTTTACATCCTTTGGAGTTTCATGAAATTAATTATGACATTTTAAAATTGAAATACAAAGTCACTAAAAGCATCCACCTTCTGAAATGTACAATATTTATATATACAATGTTGGTGCAATGAGAGAGAAAAATGTACCTATACATTAGAGGATACATTAGAGGATGCTTTACAAACATCTAACCTTAGATGAATTCCTCTCACTCTCGTAAGTCTCCCTTTCCTGTGTAGGATGTTCACACTTCACAGATCATTATTCGCAGATAGAAAATTTAGTTGAAAATATGAAACCCGAAACCAGGATACGAATGATTGCATACAATTTCACACTGGGCGGTTGTTATTTGTGTAAAATAAATATAAATAAAACCCTGGGCGGATACTAAGTTCCGGGTATTTCAAACTGGCCCAAAAGAAGAAAAGAATGGAAACAGAATGTTCTGTCTTATTGCTGCCACATTGGGACCTTCGGTGTCAATTATGTAAAACTTTTGTGAAATATAGAGTCAATTATGTGCATCCCTATCACAAAAGAAAAACTGAACGAAATTCTGTTTCACTTGTTTCAAAAAAGAAAGAGAGAAAATTGTCCATGTGTTTCCCAAAAAAGAAAAAAAGAAAGAGAAAAAAGAGAATGAAATACTGAAACAGAAATTCACAAATTAAGTTACAGGGACCAGAGAACACAACTGAAACACCCTGAATCATGGATGAAAATAGGCGATGACATAAAAAAGTCCATTGAGCTTTCTTCCTAATAAATTTAAAAAAATTTGAATCTCATCTTGGTTTAATTGCCCATAAATTAGGTGTGGACTTACTTCTATTATAACTGCACTCAAAATAATGAACAATTATTTTTTATTTTTTAAAACAAATGAAACAGAATTTCATTGCAAATGCAAGCCTGCAAGTCACAAGTGGCTGGACATTATTTTCAATTCACTCTGTTTGTTCTTCTTGTTGGTGCAAGTAGAAAGGGTATTTGCTAATAAGGTAATGTGCCCAGGGTTGTCTTGTCGGACATGTCCGAGGGTATTGGTGATGTGTTGGATGTGTGACGCCACGTGTTGTAGAGGATAAGTGTCTGACAAAAGGAGATAAGGCATTGCGTAGAAATTTAGGATTTCACTTTTTTTAACCCCGGGCTGCCCAAATTTGTCTTATGTGGCTGGTTGTCAAGAGTGACATGGAAAGAGAGAACCATGTCATCCCGCGGTGCTTGCAAGTCTGAGTAGGGCGACCGCGGGTATAAAGATTAGGGCGACTTCGGGTTTAGGGGGCGACCGCAAGTCCAAAATTTGTAGGCGACCATGGAAAAAAAAGGAGGTGATTGCGGGAAAAAAAGGGGCGACTACGAGGGGGGGGGGAAGAAAAAAGGGGAGGGGGGCAATTGCGGGTTCACGACATTCTTGCAGTCGCCCCTACCCGAGGTTGCCCCTACCTGACTTGTTGTACTTAGGTAGTTAGATTCCTCAATATTGAACACTGAATTAGAAATGGAGTTAATTCGTCAGTTAAAGCATATGAGTTGTTACTGCCATCCATGTAGCAACCAAAATTAATCTCTTTGTGTGTTGATTTATGACCAAAGATTTATTTCCGGCTACAAAATCTGAAAAAAAAGAAAAAAAAAGGACGACTGCAGGTTCACAACGTTCCCGTGGTTGCCCCTACCCGTAGTTGCCCATAAATGTGCCACAGGGCCGCCACATGGCATCCAGGTGGCCAGGCAACAAAAGATTTTTTGTCAAAAAGTCAACAGTCAATTTGACTTTGTTGGACGTCGCGGAGGCTCTATTGGATGTTACATGACGTTGGAAACGTCACATGTTGCAATGTCCAGGAAGACAACCCTGAATGTGCCTATTAATCCATAAACGACACCTCGGATGTTTTCCCACTAATGAATGACAAAGAATCTCTTTGCGTGGGACAAAAATGCAACTATTCATCCTCCAAATTTTGTGTGAAAATGGAATGTCTTCTACAATATTTTGCCTTCCAATACTTGCTTTTGTATATTTTAAGTTAACTATTCAACGGTACTAAAATCAAATAATTTTCACGGTGATGAGCTCGTTGTTTAACCTTGGGTTAATTATCAAAAATAGTTGAAGAAGCTACTTGTCAACTCACGTATTGAGGTTTTAGAGATTGAGAAGTTTAATCTTTAAACGTCAACACAGACGTTTGGCATCCAATGGGTGACAAGGAATCCTTCTATTAGGACAAAAGTGCAACTATTTATCTTCGGAATTTTGTTGTGAAAAGGGGAGGTCTTTTACATTAATGTGACTTCAAATGAGTGCTTTTGTTATTTCTTAAACCAATGATTCACATAATAATGATAAGGGATGATTTCCAAGGTCACCCATTTGTCCTTTAATCCATTAAGGACTGGTCAACCATTCTGTGGTCAATTTGGGTCCTTTTTAGTTTGTAGAGAGAGCATGTAAATGAATTTGATGACGTGGCATTTGATGAGGGGACGGGTATGGGGAATTGGGAAGTGAAGAGTTTAGGACAATAACTAGGCCAATTTGAGGTGGCATGTGGCCAGAGGGTTGAAAAAACCAAGACAATAGGGGCTGAAATTACACCGAGATTTGCTAAAAATTCCTGCTTTACAACGCACCTTCACCAAAAATTTCAATGCTAAATCCTATATCATGCGCAACACTTCCATCCGTATGGTTAGATCTCCAATAGGCACTTGCATTCAAAAGTTTTAAAATTGCTCCCAATTGGCCATACAAAAGATTGCCCACCCCCCAAATCAACCACGGTCCTTAATGGGTTAAGGGTTAACAAAAGCCATTTGCAAGAAATGAATTTGCTATGATTTTCCAAAGTTTGTTGGGACTAAATTGGTAAAGTGTGGGCAAACTCATGCCAAACCATACATTAGCATGTTCCTTCCTCAAGTGCATTATTGTGATGCTAAAAGGTTGCTAAGATTTTGATAATGGGTGGGTGACAAAATGCCAATGGGAGGGTCTAAAAGCCATGTCAGAATTAAATGAGTGACAACATTGGGTTGTTCTACCTTATATATACATAAAGAACATCCTTACTATAGTATAATGAACTATAACATAGTAAAAAACAAATAAAATTTCATTTTAATCCCTTTAGAACCACCACCTTTTTTGTCAAAAAACACTCAAAATTACAAATTTTGTTGCAAAGAGCAAAAAACTTTGAATTTTTTCCATCATATCTAATTATAGGATTTTGCAATAGACTGATATAAAAGTGTATGGACAAAATTCCAAAAATTTTGACTGCATATATTGCAAGATATTTGGATTTTAAGTGAAGAAAACAAGTTATTTTTGTACCTTGGTTGATTAGATTATAAGACTTTGAATCTTCTAAATTAAATTTTTTTGCAATGTAGGGTATGAATAAAACAAATTTATCATGAAGAATTGAGTTGAAAGTCTAGGAAAAGTAGGAATTCTTTTTAAAAAGGTTGGTTTTTAATCTTTGAAAATTGTTGAGTAAAAGCACATGCAAAATAGAGGGAAAAAATAAATTGTTCATAGTTCTAAGATGGAATTGAAACACACAAATTTCAGTATCAAGATTGTTTGAACAATCAAATTTAACTCTGTGGAATTTTGTTTTTTTGAAATGTGAAAATTGATATAATCAATGAATCCTACACATTATTTTTTTAAAAGATACTCTAATAGCTCACAAAATAAGATGCTCCATAACTTTCTCATAACTTATTCAAAACAAACAAAACAAACTTTTTTGATAGACAAATATATTATCTATTAAATCATTTAAAAAAATTAAACAACACACTAAACAACACACTTATTGTCAGTAGTATAACTTTTGCTAATATGCAACAATTGAAAGAAAAATTATATTTCCATAAATCTAATGCATTTTTCTATCTTCAAAAATAATCTTTAAAAATAATTTGGAAAATTGAGCTCATTATATCTGTTTAGAATCATACTTAAGTCAACAATATTTAATTCAATAAACTAACTAAAATTTTTGTTAAATTTATACTAGCAAATACCAAAAAGAATTCTCATTCCACTTACTAAAGAATATTTAAAATTTTACATGTATTAAAAGTTCTTACTAATATATTTGATTCGATTTTGAAAATGTCAAATTATTTTAAATATTTAAAAATATATTTTATGCATAGTGTACTAGTGTAATACTCTTATGGTTCTACCATAACATATTCAAATTTTATTCAAAATCTCTACTTCAATTAGTTACAATTTTTTTTGTTTGCATACAAAATATTTTGAGACTATAATTGTATATCGTATATTCTTAACTTATTTTGAAAATTTAAAAATTGAGTTAAAAAATGATTTTATATGTTCTTTCTATCTTTATTGTCTACAAAATAAAACTCTTCATAACTTTCACTTCATTATTTGGAATTGAATAAGGTAGTTGTATTCATTTCTATTCTTCTCTCCTATTTTTGTGACGTAGGGATCTCTTGAAGTGTTTCACATATGACCTCAATCCTTAAAGGACCACAATACGTCAAGGTGGCTTTTAGATGATTTCAAATGCCTAGTAGAAGATGTAAAACTTTATTTTTTCATCCAATTTATTTTAGAGAAAATACTTTGAGTGTATTTCTAGTGTATGGTGGTGGAAATTCCCTCATCAAAGAATTATTGACTTTTCTATAAAAGAAGATGCTATAAATATATCACAAAAGATGTTTTTTGAGTGTATTTTGGAAATTTCCACCTCTTTTTTATTTATTTAAATTTTTTATGTATAGAAATTATCTTTTTTAAGCTTAAATTTCATGAATATGAAATCTATACCAGTCCTAAATGGTACTTTTATAGTTTAGACCCTGCAGTTTGAAATGTATCTAGGATATGTATAGGTTTTAGAACGGGCTTTCTAAACCATCTAGAACTGGCATAGATTTAGAATGGCCATTGTGAACTGTTTTCATGCCATTTAAAAATAATATCGCCATTTTAATGAATTTGCCCATTAATCCCTAATTGAAATTTGACTCCGTCAATGCACATCAAGTGAACTGTACGGTTTAAAATATTTTCATCTTAATTCAAATGTTTGTGAGTAGATATCATTCTTTACTCTTAATGACTTAATCTTTTTTTAGAATGTATTTTTACCTGGTCTGACATTAAAAATGAAAAAAACCTAATAACTTTGCAATATTTATCAAAATGACACATGCAACAAAGCTTCACATGCGTATTAGGATGATTAGGATTCATATTAAAATTCTCATGCAAGAATCCCAAATTATGAAGTCAATAGAAGTATGGAATCTGCTCCAGTTCTAAAAAAAAAACAATTGAAAGTGGTCGCCTTCGTTCTGTCGGGGTTAAGAGCACTCTCTTTTAACCGCCTCAGACGATTTGGGGGAGAAGAGTAATTGTTTCCACATAAACTTCCATTTTTTCAGATTAAGCCAGGGCGACAAAAGAATAATTCTCTTCCAGTGCAAAGGATACTAACTGTACTGCGGCAGTCCTCGTACATTTCAACAGAGACAGAATACGAATGTCAAACTCCGACAAGTTGAAGCAGGAAGATACAAAGCCAATTGATTCCAAAACTATCACATACAGACGTACAGTAACACACGACCCCACACAAGATTTTAGTAGACGAGACAATTGTAGCTAAATGGTACTCAGTGGAACAAAACAGATTCGTGAATCGTTTGGTGTAAATACATCTGGATGCGCCAATGCAAACCAGGAAAGATCGATAATTCACAGTTTTTTCATATTTCTGCAATTCTCACCCAACAAACCTTTTTGGCTGCCATGGACGTACTCCTCATCTAATTTAAACTATACAAGTCTTATCACAGTAGTACATTTACAAGTACATACATACGGTGCTCTCGGAGTCTCGGATAGATCTCCAAATCCTGAAAAATTTGAAGTCTAACTTATTCTACCATGTACTGCATCATCATCATCACCATATTTTTGCAGTTTAACCATAGTTGGTTTATTCTACATTTCTACCACTGCATATGTCATGATAGTCTTTTTACACCACATGTTAAGAGCCTCGTCAAACTGCACGTTCATCAGGCTCCGGACGCTCCTTGAGCAGTACAATCATATGGTCTAGCTCAGGTTACAAGTTGGAAGTTGGAACCATAACCTCATAATCTGTTATCTGTGCAACTATGTGACACTTCACATAGAAATTTGCTTACAAATTGATCGAGCTCCACATGCAAGTGCAAAATTGGAGATGTAGTGGAATCCTTGAAAATGAGAAGGAAAATCAGGATCCATGCCACTTAAGATACGGGTGCTCTGACATATGTCAGTCAGTAACCGACCGTATGTAAAGTGGCCACCGCCTCACTTAAAATCAATCTCCGTGTTATACAAATATCACCACGAATAGCACCTTCGTTTCACAGACTCCTCCCAAAGCTCAGCACTGGACCAAGATCTCTTCATTCCACTTCCGAAAACATCCATGACCTACACCAAATCAAAAAAACTCGTTAGCACATATAAAATTTTGTGCAGACTAAGTGTGCAAACTGACAAATTCTGCACCCACAGAAAGAATTAACCACTTGTGCATGCGTGACCATATATTTGTGTGTATAATCACATGTGAGTTTCACGTCGACCTTTCAGACCTTCTTCTGTAAATCATATGTTTCAAAGTGCCAGAGTCCTAACAAATCTCTGAAAAACTGTAACAGGTGTAGATCGGGCAAGGGGTTCCGCCACTTGTAAGGAATATATATGAGTTTGAAATTACTGTTGCAGGCAAGGGGTGATGCCTTAGTTCCCTACCTGTTGAGAGAATCCGTGAGGACTTTGCTGCTGAAAATAGTCGCTGTAGTAAGTGGGCACTGCCGCAATGCGTTGCCGGGCTCCCAGCAGCTGCGCCATCTGCATCAAGTACGGCTCTTGCATCGCTCGTTGCAGCCACAACGCGGTCCTCCGGAACTGAAGCTCGGGAGACAAGGCACCGGAGAATTGATGCGGGCTGCTGCCGCCATGGCTGAATTCTCGTGGCGACTGGACGACTGGTGGTGAACCTTGCGACGTCGACTTCGACTTCGGAGCGGCAGGTCCTCGCGTACTTACAGGAACCGGAGACTTTGGAGTCGTTTCGGTAGTGGCGTTCGTTTGCTTGGCCTTGGCGGCGTAGAAGTTGGCTTTCAGAGGGAAATTCAGAAGCGCCTTGCACCCACGCATCTCAAACGCCGCTTGATCGTACGCGCAGGCCGCGTCGTACGCCGTATCGTACGTTCCTAGCCAGATGCGCGCGCCATTCTGCGCCGAGTCTCGAATCTCCGCGGCGAATTTCCCCCACGGACGACGTCTCACACCCCTGAAGGTCAAGGGTCGGGGCGAATCCGACGTCGGACTGGCTCTAGAATCCAGCGAGCTTCTCTTCTGATCCACGCTGGTGTTACAGGTCTGCTGCAACGAACACGTCGACGACGTGCGCGCTTTCTTCAGCTTCGAAACCGAATCGGGAGACATTGACTCGGGACTGTAATCCTGCAAGACGCTCTGCACGAACATGTTCTCCGATTCCTGTTCTGAAGAAGGGGACTCTACTACGTCAGCAGGGACTGGACTCGGTCCCCAGTAGCTAGACGGCAAGGTGAGATTCGAAAGAGGGCGTCCCGTGCGGTTACTAATTACGGCAGGCCGGTCACTAGCATCCTCTGGGGGAGTACTCTGATCAGAGGAAGAACCCGTAGCCCAGATGGGCTCAAGCACCTGATCACTAGCGCGAGGGGAAACCAGGGGTGACACCAGCGGCGACACCAGGCTCTTGAGAAAAGCCTCCGTGCTCATGTTTCCCTGATTGTAACTCCCCTGCAAGAAATGCTCCTCCGGAAGACAGTTATCAACGTCGTCCTCTAGAAGGTACTGACGAAACTCCTCGATCATGCCCGCTGGTTCAGTTCGGGGTACAGTCGTTGGCGGATTCAGGTTACAGTACGGCAACACCGCCATATCGATCAACGAGCTTCACGTCAATCCTACAGATAAACGTTACAAACAGCGCTACTCGATCGATCGATCGAACGATTGATCACTTACACCATGAACACAAACTCAACACAACACAACGAGCGATTGCTACGCTTCGAATCGAAAGAATCCAACAAGTTATATTGTCAAAATTCAAAATGGGACTGGAACTCGATCGACCCGATCAACCTGATCAATCGACGTCGACTGGCACCTGATCAATCTAGCATTCGTCTGGAGTCTAACGATCCACGACAGTCGATTCAAGCGCACAAGAGAGCTGCTAAGGGGACTATAGCCTGAATGAAGCTCTTGGTGTTAATTAATTAGCTTATGTGGGGGTGGAGTTGACGCCCTTGTTTACGTCGACGACGACGACCTGGGGCGAAAGTCTACAGTCAACTAGGGCCCACGTCCTAGTGCGAGTTTGTTCCTACCGGAATTTGCAGGCAATTCAAGGTCGCTTTACCTTGAGTAGCCTCGTGGACAAGTCATTTATCCCACAACTCAACAGTTTGATTGATTCTTTACCAATTTCCCTTCCAGTTTCCTGCGTCAAAAGCCTCCCACGCACTGCTTTCGAAACTCGGGGTTACTATTTCGGGTTGGGGACAAATGGAGGGCCTGTATTTTATTTCGTGGCTGGATCATGCGGTGGAATGAGTACCGGTCCACTTACCCCGGGTGAATCTGCTCACTGATTTTGTTTTAGTTTTCCTTTTCTTTTCTTTTAATGTATTTTCAGTTTATTATTAACTTGTCCGTTGTTGACTGTACGTTTTCTTTTCGGATCGGAGAGAGTGGGCCGGGGCATTTTTAAATTGGTGGCATGAAACCCACGGGTGAAACAGTGTCATTCTTAGCTAAGGTGACGCAACCTATTCCCATCCCTATAAGAATTCGCCTTCTTTTGTTCTCAAGCGGCAAAATTGATTTGATTAGTTTGTATTGATAACTGGGCCATTTGAAAAAAAAGTAGCTGAAAAAGTAAATATCTCAAAATTATTTCTTTCGAATTTTATATGAATATTTGAAGGGGAAGGTAGTAGCTGTGTAGAGTGTCCAGGAAGAACCGGTGGCTAGTTCGAAGATAGAGAGTGGAATTGAGAAAATAACCGATTTGTAATTTGAAAACATAGGCAAATTTCCGGTGAAAAATTCTATGAAATTTCTATTTTGAGTAAAAAAAATAGGGAAAATAACCAAAATTGGCACTTGAAAAAACAGTTCCATTTGGGAATTGAAGGAAATGAGCTGGTAAGTAACACTAAAAAAACTTCATGGACAAATTGGTGTTTGTAGACATGTCCAAAAATTGTTCTTCAAAAAGCAAGAATTCAAAGGACAAGTGCCAAAAATGAACTTCTATTTTTAGTCTAATAGCAAACCAATTCTATATGTGAAATCACCATTCTCTTATGTGAAACTTGAATAAATGATCAAAGTGGCTCAATATTCATCACTCTATATTGCTTCAAGGTTCCATACATGTTATTTCCTACTAAATTTATGACCCATTCTAAAAGCTAATAGTGTGATGCTTATAAAAAATTTACAACAAATATGGGCAATTTTATTAAAATGGCGGTATTCCGTTAGTTTGGCATTTTTAACAGTTCAAACCATGCACTCTAAAATGGTCTAAAATCTATACCTATCTTAGCTGTGTGAAGTCTATATCAATCTTAGATATATGAAGTCTATGTAAGTCCTAGATTTTTCAAATTGTGCAGTCTGAAATCAATATTAGTCCTAGATTTTGAAAATCTATAAATATCCTAGATGTCACTTTTATAGTTAAGAGTGGACACTTTGAAAATGGCACATGGAATACCGCCATTTTAACAAAATTGCCCATAAATTCTCTTAGCAATAGAGAATTCAAATTGTATTTGCAACATCAATTATTCAATTTGGCAATTTGCAAATTGGATTGAACAATAATTTCACAATGTGGCCACAGTCCACAAGAAAGACATTGAATGCTTAGATTGACAACATAGAGAGAATTAAATTTTTCTTAAATTCTAAACTAGCATATATAAAAAAAAAACTTTTCTAGACATTAGTCCACAAGACAATGTTTGCCACACAAAATATATAATACATCCCTAGGTAGAGTATGTGTGTCTTAAGGTAGAAATATCATAAACGGAGAGGCTCCTATAATGCCACAATAGAGTGTCCTAAAACGGACAATAGCTAATTCTATTGTTGTTTGAAATTTTTTTGATTTTCTCACACTTAATTAAAAATAAGTTCCAAAGGTAGTCGTTTAAGGATAGGAATGGATATAAATAAAAAGCCCACATTCATATTGAACAAAATATTCATTCTTAAAGAAAAAAAGTTCCTTTTTTATGCATTCTTCCCCATCAGTCCTTATTTTTGCACAAATTGAGCTCAATTTCTCAATGAATTTTCCATATACTAGGCTAAAATGATTAAATTATCTGTTTATGGTATTCCTACCTTAACTTCTAAGCAAACTAATCTAACTTGATTTAGGGTTAATTTAGGCGTGGCAAACTGCCAGACATTTTCTACTATTTAAGTCTGCAATGTAATAATTTGTGCGGTGTTCAATGATGCTTATGCTGGTGTTTTTGGTTGTGTTATGATCTTGAATTCTTGATTACGATATGTGGAAGATTTAGATTGTTTATACTTTATAGGATAGGTTTGTTTGTTACAGTATGTAGGAAGACATTTGACATCCTTGACAGGTAGAATCAGGGTCAACATTAGGTATGAATGGGCAATTTCGTTAAAATGGTGGAAATTCCGCAACTTTGGCAATTTTTATAGTTCAGATTGGGTGGTCTGAAATGTACAACTGTCTTAGATTTTTGAAAATTTTATGGTTCCTAGATGCTTGAAATCTACAAGAGTCATAGATGTCAATTTCACAATTCAAACTGCACAGTATGAAATCTGAACCATTCCTAGATTTCTAAAATCTATATAAGACTAAGATATCTTACATCTATGACTATCATAGATGTCACTTTCATAGTTTAGACTGGTCGGTCTGAAAATGGCACATGGAATACCGCCATTTTAATGAAATTCTCCACATGACTATTGATGTCATAGGAATAGGAATTGTGTGGTCATATGGTAGAACCACCCATTGTCGACCAGGGACCCATCCTCAACCTATAGGGTGTATTATTTCCAACCAAGGCTACAATAAATTTTCAACTAAAGCTTTGAATGTGTCTTTTTTTCCTTTTCAAAGTTAAGACTAATCGAGTCAAGACACATGTCGCAAAGTAGTGAGCAAGAAATAGTTCTTGAATGATCAGCATTGAAAGACTCTACATGTCAGCTATAGGTTTGGACCAGCTGTTGGCTTCCAAAATTCATAGTAATTTCAATTCAAGGCATAAAATTACAGAAAAAATTGCAATCCCCTTGATTTCTATCTTCCTACATGGCAAAAAATTTACATGCCTTATACTGCTCCAAAACATGCACAGACTGCTTAAGTGGTCGACTATGGGTGGTTCTACTATAGATGCAAAGTCCCTATGCAATCAATCATTGTATAAGTTGGAAGCTTTAGTGAGATCTTAATTTCTAAAGTTCTTTGATATTTAGAGGCCCAAGAGTGTTTTAAAACACTCATCTCCAAAGCAAGGCTAAAATCTTCATTTATGTTTATTATTTAACAAATTCAACTATGGGAATTATTTAAGCACATCCTCCTTAAATTTTAGAATTTAGAGTGAATATCCTCACCAATTGCAAGGTCAATGTGCTTAAGCTTTAATATGAAGGCTTTTTCAAGGTCTCCCCAAAGGTGAAGCTTTGTCTTTCAACATTTTAAGAGAAAAATATGCAAGTCCTATAACTTATATGTTTTATTGAATTTGTTGAAAAATGAATTGAGAATGCATGTAAGAACCTTTAATCAAAAACTTCCATGTTCATTTGTAATAAAATTATAAAGTGGAAGGTGGTACCTTGATGAAAGAAAAACTAAATTGCCAATAACTCTTACAAAAATTGAAAAATTGAAAATTTCATTGATGAGAATGTTGTAATAAACAATTTGTATCCTTTCTATGTGTTTCTATTTGAAAATTTTCAAAATTGAGTACAATAGATAGTTTTTTAATTTTTTCTACTTTCATTATCAACAAAATAAAACTCCTCGTAACTTTCACTTCAATATTTGAAGTTGAATAATTCCAATGTTTTATAGTAGATATCAATCTATACAATTCAATAAAATTGATTACTCTTTCTTTTTGAATATATATTTTGCTACTTGGTTTGACAATGAAATTGCAAAAAATCTTTTAACTTTTGTAATATTTGTCAAAATGATGTAAAATAAAATTTTGTTCATAGATTAGGATGACACGCATTCATTCTAAAAAATTCATGCAAAATTTCAAATTATAAAGTCAACAAAGCATGACCGAATTCTCTAAAAAACAAAATAGGCTCTCAGACCTTTTTGGATTGATGTCAAGAAAATAATGGCAATCTATCTTGTCAGTGATCAAGAGTAGCAAATACTATATAATATGCTAAGAGGGCCTTGGTTATGAAGTCATAGAAGGATGGATTAATATGAACTTATCCTATCTAAGCATACTTATACATATTAGATGCATATGAAGACAATGGTACTAATATGTGAGCATGAAAATGTGAGCATGTGAGCTTTGAGCATATATATATGTAGATATACAACAACCATTGAAGGTGCTTATAATGTAAACACCTATAATGTAGGTACCTATATTAGAGTTACACTAAAATTCTGGAAGATTTCTATAGTATAGATACCTATTACATAGATGTATAGTGTTCTAGGTTCATATGCTTATATACCTAGGCTCACATAATAACAACACTCCTGCGGCCCTCAAAGGTTGTATGTTTCAAAAAAAAAAAAATCACTTTAATTAGATTAATCCAAATTACAGTGCAATGAATTTTTTTTCATTTGCTCCAAATTAAATAATGGCAATAGTCATTTAACCTTTAAGTCTCTAACAACTTTAATAGGTAAAAATTTACATATCATTGCCACCTTGATCTTTCAACTTAGGCAGCTAAGCTAGTTTTTAGTGAATTTAAAACAATTGTGATGTTATAGGGTCATGAAGTTAAAAAAATTGAACTTAAGAATATTTGAGTATTCTCTTATAGAATCTACTTATTGCAAGAAAGTACTATAGTTCTTTTACTCTCTCCTATGAAATTTAAAAAAAAGAATCTTCTGATCTTGAAGAAATATGATTGAACCGTAAGGGTGATTCCATTACACAATTGTATTATTTGGAGGTCATCGTTTGAGCATCCCTTGTGTCTTCTATCATAACTTTTAAATTATGTATCCAATGGATTTTGAAATTTAAAAAGAAAGATTCATGGCACCATTTGTGTTTAATTAATTATTAGTTAGTAAAATTAATAAATTTGTCACACTTCAAATTTTTGTGATTTTTTTAACTTTGGAGTATACAAAAGTAGTGATCTAGGGGTGAGCTTCAAGGAATCAAGGCCCATGTCCCACTTTAGATGTAAATTGTAAAACAACTATGTTAGGATCACCTAAAAATAGAATATACAATCCTTTCAAGCTTTGTTCAAAGAAACCCTAAATAGGATCAACAAACTTTAATTCCTTCTAGAATAAAATTCACTACATATGATTATTGTTTTGACAATTGCATCTTATATCATGTTAGTTATATATTTACCTAATTTTAGATGTAAAGGGAGAGTTTTGTATATGCTAATTGAAGTTTTCCAAGGTGTCCCAAAATTTTGGACACCAAAATTTTGATCTAGGCATCCAATTGTGAAAAAAATCATTAGAGGAAATTTGAAGCCTTCAGAAGACTGTTTCAGGATTGTTTTCCTTTTAGGGATCCGGAGCAATATTGCTAAAATATTTAATTATATATATATATATATAATTAAAATTTAATTTATTATTATTATTTGACATGACCTTCTTCCAACTGCATCAAACTACGAAGGTGGTGCAATTTTCCGGGAACTCGTGGTCTTTTAACCCTTAAGCGTCGAGGCAGACGTTTTGCTGCCGATGAATGACAAGAAAATCTCTTGTGTAGGACATAAGTGCAACTATTCATCCTCCTAATTTTGTGGGAAAAGGGAAGATCATCTACAATAGTTTGACTTCCAGTGAGTACTTTTGCATTATTTTAGTCCAATAACTCACACAATGTCAAAACAGATGGTTTCCACGGTTATGAGCCCGTCATTTAAGGATTAAAGGTTTCAAAACACATCTAATATATATTTCTACCAAAAGGATACATATTTGTACAATCATAACTTGTATTAAAATTCCACGATCATTTGTCTAAAGTTGACTTTGAGCAAACCGGTTTGAGGTTTCTTGTATACATTGAACAAACACTTGTTCATTGGAGGATTACATGTCAATGTATCCATTTTTTGAGATTTTTTACTTTTTGAGTTTTTCTATTTAGAATAATTTTTGGGGCTTGATCTTTCAAAATATGGTCTTTTTCAATGTCCAACCATCTAAAGTTTGACCCTATTTTTGTTTTATTTCATAAAAATGAAATTCTAATTTTAAAGTACTCAGGCTAAATAAATTAGCAATTCTAAACCAACCCCCCCAAAAATTTACAATTAATTCATGCTAATGGGAGCTTGGAGGAGATACAAAATGAGGTGTTATATATAGGAAAGTCATGCATGCATAGAAGGGAAGTAAGATAGGGAAATTCTCACATAATAACATGGGGATTTGTATTAATACAAATGAATCTTTATGGGTGATTACAAGGAGATACAAATAAATCCTTTGTGGTCTCTCTTTATGCCTTGGGATTGAAGAAAATGTTTTATGGTAAAGGAAAAATGGTGAGTTTAATATTTGAAGCCTTCTTGTGAATCTTGTCACATAGTTATATAGAAAAAAATCCCTTTAAAATTCAAATGCAATAATTGTAAACCAAAAAAAGGTTTAAAGTTTTCTTGAATTTTTTCTACATATTCCACAATAGTCTAAAATAGTTTTGTATTCTTGAATTTATTATAAAAAAGATTTATTTATTATTTATTTTTATTTTTAACCATTAGAAACTATGAAGTGGCAACTTTTGATTATCTTTGTCAAAAATATATCTCCATCATTTATGGATTAACAAGTAGGAGAAGTGTAAAAACTTTATAAGTTGTCCCTTGCGTGGTTGCAAGAAAGATCAAACAATTTTGGTAGCGTTTTGTCAAAACTACAGTTTTTGTGCTCAATAATATGAGTACCACGTGTACTATAAAACATAACAAT